>JAAAKL020000196.1:0-52894 GCA_010016065.2 Carybdea cf. marsupialis auct. non (Linnaeus, 1758)
GCTTTCTTTCTGGTATAAACTACGCGTGAGGTAACGGCACCAAAACACATTTCTATGGCTTTTTTGATCTGATTTTCAAATCGAAGTGAAATGTTACCAAGCCGGGGCAGTTTTTAAGTAAGCGGGAATTTCCTCGGTCCAAATAGGTTTTTCACTGGAAAACAACGATAACTTTGCCTTGATGGTCGAGTCGATGACATCAGGATAGCCGTTAGAAAGGAAAATTTGTTTTATTGTATCAATTTCTGGTTTTAATTTTTCCCTGGAACTGATCATGAGTGCAAGGTGAACCAAAGTTTTGATTAGATTGACCTTGTGAGTTTTGTGACAAAAAGACGTCCAAGAAATGTATTGACCAGAAAATGTAGGTTTCTTATATACACTGGTCACGAATGTAGTGCTATCTTTCTCCACTAAAATGTCGAGGAAAGGCAAAGAGTTGTTTACCTCCTTTACGAAGGTGAAAGTCAATGTCTGGTGTAAATTGTTGAGCTTCGTAAGAAACTCATCACACTCAGACTCAATTTTAAAAACGGCAAATGTGTCGTCTATATAACGAACGTAAACGACAGGTTTTTGGCAGGATTGAAAATGTCGAAGTTAATAGAAAGCAACAAAGACAATAGCCAATCCTGAACCCAATGGACTGCCCATGCTTACTTCATTCTTTTGTCTACATATCTCATCATTAAAGCTGAATTCAACACCATGTTGCCACCTCCATTAACTCAATGAATGCACTAAAGAAAGTTCTCTTAGAAAAACGTGGAGAAGAGATCCCTTCAGATTTATCAGATATTGATCACTCTGAGCAGTAGTATTATGTAGTAGCTAGTCATAACTTGTCAATGCGTAACCCATGCGCAGCAACGAACAACCCACACGCAGCAATGAGCAACCCATGCGCAGCAATAAACAGCCCATGAACAGCAATGAGAAACCCAGGCGCAGCAATAAACAACCCATGAACAGCAATGAGCAACCGCAGCGTAGCAATGAGCAGCAATGAGCAACCCATGAGCAGTATATGCGTAGTGATGACACTGATTGGTCAAAACAACACCAGTCTAATAGTCAGACCACTGATTGGCTACTTTCAAAGCACAGTTTGGTATAAGTTTTATTGATTTTTTCCAATCTCAATTCTGACGATTTTGTATTCTGACGAGTGTCAGACGAAAAAAGCTTTTCGTAGTAAAATGTTTTCGATATTTCGTGCAGTTTTATTGCAAGCTTTCGAGATCTTGCACATTTTATTCCGACTGATGGAATCAAAAGCCTTTTTAAAATTAATGTTTATGATAATTGACTTATGTTTATGGTCCTGCAATCAAACGCCTTATCGCTAGAATGTGGGCATTTGTCGATCTATCTGGTCTAAAGCCATTTTGATTGGGTCATTGGAGTTTGTCAATTTTCAATTGAATTCAGATGAGGATTTGTTTATTGATACGTTTCGCGACGACCTATTATTATTGTTGTCTTTTAAGTCACCAGATTTAGGCAGGGGAATCAAGTCAATTTCTGACCACTGATCAGGTTTTATGTTTTCGTCAAGTAACTTGTTTGCTTCCTTTAATCGAATGTCAGTCATTAAAGTTGCATCTTTTAAACAACCTAGGAGGAAACTTCTAGTTCCTCCATTGTAAAATCACTATCGTTAATGTCAGGTTAGAAAGGACATATCAGGTATTTCCTCGTCTTCTTTGTTGCCACTTGCAGGTGGCTTACCAAGTAGTTCACTAAAATGTTTGTCACAACTTTTCAATCTTTCTTTACACGAGTTTCCCTTTATTACACCTTTCCTAGCATCCTTTCTACCGGTGATGTCGTTTATCAGGTTCCAACTTTCATTGTGCTTGCTAAGCGAGATAGACTGTTAAACTTTTCATATCATGGTATATGAGTTTTCCTCGAATATTCTGTCGCTTATCCTTTTCACTTTGAAGAACTTGTTGCTCTTCAGAATTTGTAATTTCACTTTATCTTTCAATGGCTTTTTTAACTTCTTTTCTAGCTATCACACTTTGTGGATCTCCAGACAGATTATTTTTTCTTTGCTTTGTCTTTGCGGGGATTAACTTTTAAGCTGCTTTAGTATTTGATTTTACAAATTTCTTATAATCCTCACAGACATTATCATCTTCTTTAAGGAGTTCAGCATACCTATTGTGTACTGTCATCATATATAACTCTTGATATTCCTTGTTTTTCAGCGCTGATTAATCATAAGGTTTTCGTCTTGAGGGTTCTTTACTCATGCGTAAACTCAGACGAATTTTGGCAGCCAGAAGCCTATGACTGCTGAAGCTTCAACATCATGCACCGAGTTTTTCCACTTCTTATTGACCAGCATGAAGTGGAAAAACTCGTGTTTTCGTCCATCGATGTCGGATAACAAGGTCCACAGCTTTCCTTTTTTCTTTGAAAAAATTGTATTTGTGATGTGAAGTCCACACTCTTCTGCGTGGCTCAGCAGAAATTTCCTGTTTTGGTTAGCTATTTCATGGAAGTCTGACGTCTTCCTCTCCTAAAAGCGCATTAAAATCTCCAAACTCTACTGTCATATGTTTTCGTATACTATTGACAACATTTGTTGGTGTCTCATGGTGTTCTCCCGAATCATCGCTTCCCTCTACTGGAGAATAACTGATTACAACCGTTGTTTTAGGATTTCCTTGAAACACAGCCATTATTATTCGCTTGCTTATTGGTTTGATCTCAGCAAGTGAGTCTTCAGTGTGCTACTGACCATTGAACACTACCATTTAAGTTCCTACAGGCACTTGTTATAAGTAAACAATGTCCAAGGTCTTCCATACGAATTTCTTCGTTGTAATGAACTATTCCTAAGATAGTTAAATTGAATCTTTTGAAGTTCTCTGCGATTTTAAGAATTTTTGAATCTTCTTTTAAGGTTCTTGCATTTAATGTGCCTATCTGGATTATTAACTCTTTTACATCGAAATCACGACGGCGTCTATATTCTAAAGGGATTTTCTCTGATTTCAAAAACTAACTACTCATTGATATAATCCGGTGGCTTTGACCAAACATAAAGGTAGTGTGCTCTATACATTTTTCTCGATACATTTCCCTCCACAAACCATCCGTGTCAATATCACAATTTGTCATTGTTGATTAACAGTCAACTGTAATACTGTAAATCTCACTGAAAGTAACAAGTGAACTAACTTTCTCGAACCTTCAATCTAAGTCTGTCTGTGATTTTACAACTTGAAAAGTCAGTCTTGCTTAAAGTGGTCGATGGCATGTTACTGGCGTGTCCTTCTAACTCCAATTTCCATCCATTTGTGACTAATAATACATCTAGTCTAGAAACTTGAATAGATGTCAGCTGTTGGCGGAGACGGAGCCCATACACCAGGGAAGTATGGCACTCGTGCGATTCTGCTACTTATCTAATATTGCGGTGATCTTGTGTTCTATTAAGTATTGATTAATACTGAGTAACTTAAAATCTCATATATATTCCTACCCGGTAATAAGGCTGCAGGAGTGTACCTTGTTCCTCTTTCCAATTTAGTTTACCAATGAAAGAAAATAATCAAGAAGAACGAAACGCATTTCTCTCCACAAAGTAGTTTGGGGCTTAAGTCAATGACCTTGCTGTGAAGTTTGTGTGACGGCTTAAAACTACCTGCTTTGGTTAATCCACAAATAAAACCGCGTCGATTAAGCCACATTTAACTGAAATACACCAATGAAAACAGAGACCTTTCGCTTCTTTGATATGTTACATAAGACCTCTTGCGTGTAACATGCCACAAACGGACGAAGTTGAAATTCATACTGAGGAAAATGCCTTGGAACGAGCACTGAAATACTGTTATTGCTGCAATCAAAAGGTTCTGTATACAGCACTAAAGAAAGAATAATAAAGATATAACATAAAGTGGGTGGCGATGAGCGGCATATGCCAGGCTGCCCCACTTTCACGTTGTTTCATGATGTCCTCCCCTTGTTGTACTCATTATAAAGATTTCTTCAAAATAAACAAACTAATGGTTTGCATTAACTGTCCTAGTCAAAGCCCCCCAAATAAATAAAAATGGGTAACCGAGGAGTTAATCTGGGCCTGAGAAGCTGCCACTACTTCGATGAAAATCTGTAAAAATAAAATACTCGTCTTTCTCGTCTCACATGCTGCAACGCAGATGAACCTAAAAGGAGCGCAAAAAATGCACGCACAAAAATGAGACTCGGTTGCAAATAAAATATTATTTTATGGTAAAATTCTTTTCACATTCTTCCCTATTTCATATAGGTATTTACAAATGATCCAACTTCGTTGGTACGCAGATATTCATAGCGTGAAAATAGCCAAGAATGATCCGTATTTAAGGGTCATACTGGACTATGAAAATGAGATGCCATGCCGATAATATCGGCTCCCTGTGTCATATACAATGTACATGTTCAATAAAGCTGGTTCAAATTCTTCCCATATTTACAATATTTTAAGAACACATCTAAGTGACGAGAGATTGACCCAGAAAGGATGATCGTCTTTCAAACACGTTCTTCAGCCTACTTGACATCTGAGAAAGACGATGTTCAAACATCGAAGGCACCGTCAACACCGTTGGAGTAATACCTTGATCGTTACAAGAGTCTCCTCCAGGGTGCTACTTACTCTAAAGCTAATCAGCGCTACTGGGCTCAACAAGTGATGATCCACCGACTTGGAATAAACAAACCTTTCTCCAACGTGAACATTCTTGGCCCATCCTACTTGACAGGATCAACTGTAGAGAGATGACTCACCCAACCTTTTACGGAAACACGTTGTGTAACTGAATGCCAGTCTCCTATGTCATATAATCATCTTGCGAAACCGCCTTGAAATGCTATCTTATCGTATCTCATAAATTGTTCACGTTTCGCAAAACCATCCTCGTCATCTTCGGCCTTGGCTTGGCCACCATGGCACGACGACTTCTAAACAGTCTCACTGTTCGATAAAAGCACAATAAAATAATACCGACGAGGGTGACATAAAATGGCAGTGTATATGCCACACTGTGTCCTAACAACGTGTCTGTCTGCACCTCAACCAGCTGATAGGCGCCCTCTGAGCCTTTAACTGACCTCCTGCCTGGGGCTACTTCGACGGGGAGCTGAAAAATAGAAGAGAAAAATGGCAATATGCTAATATGAATAAACATGCAACATAACAGCAATACACCAAGACATGCACTGCTGTAAATATTTCAATAGAAATAACTAAGTGACTCAATTATGCCCGAATTGGCAATCCTGGTGCTGAGACGGAATCTCCTTTGATGGTACAACACTTTCAGTCAAGAATTCTTAAACGTATCCTCTACAAGAGTAGGGGCAGTACATTGGGGTAACCATGTGTGGGTGGATGATGCATTCGTACTCGCTGACAATGACGCCATAACGCTGACTTCCATTTTTCTGGCAGCTGCCTACTAGTATCAACAACTGGTACCACTTTAAACATAATTGTCCTCCGGACGGTAATTGCATCCCTTCGATTTAAAAATCTGCAAACAGAGGGTAACTTACTGCATGTGGTCAGGGTACCACACACTTTTTGGATGCTAAAATTTACACAAAGCTGCATCATTTGAAACATTTAAGCAAATTCACCCTGTTCAATTTTTAGTATCGATAATGTTGATAAAGCGAAATCATGCATACAATAACATGCTTTTCTCCAAGTCAGATATACTTTTCAAAGTGGATGCAACTAATAAACCATGATATTCGATACTGTATGCACAGAAAAGATTTACATAGAGTAATGCGAATTACACCAACAGAAAACTACTTTTACTCACCTCACCTTTGGTTTACCAGGATCAATCAACGCCGCTGCCGTGGAATTCACGGGATCTGGTTTCACCCATTTAAGTGATGGGCATATTGGCAGTCTTCTTAGTCTCTGCCGTCCCTCAACATCATCGAGTACTTTGGAATGGCGACGCAAATTGCTTCCTATGGATATAATAAAATGTGTGCTTTTAGAAACGATCCTATAGACATAAAACAGGTCTACGGCTGAAGATGTTAGTAACATAATCCAACTATTCTTTGGACTCGTAGCAAACATAATGAATTCCAGCAGGTAACTCCACGACTGGCTCCTCAAGATTACAAAATTTTAACGTTATGACAATAGGGCGCTTTCGGTATCTAACCAGCGGAGATACTTAAACACCTTCAATAAAAACCTAAGAGGCTGTCATTCCGAAATAAAGTAAGAGGACCAGGTATCCAGGACCAGGTATCCAGAGACAGGTATCCAGAGACAGGTATCCAGACACAGGTATTCAGAGATTGGCATCCATGTTGCTGTGGAATGCACTGTTTCAGGTTTCAGTTGAAGATCCTTTCTAAAGTGAGAAGTATTTTCTATCGTGCTTTTGCACTTCCTCAGCTTTCTTCTCTAGTGCACAGCTACAATGGACTTGTAAAAAACTGAAATGCGCAAGAAAAGAGTTGTTCTCAGCCAAAGGTTGAGCAAAAGAAAGTTTGCAACATGATCTGACAATGTGTGTACCACTAAACGGTGTTTTATTAATCACTATACTTACAGTGTAACAATAACTGCAGTGATACGTACCTGTGATGGCATAGTGAATGAGAAGACGTCAAGACCGATCAAAAGTCGACGAGGTAATCGATCTACAATATCTTTAACGGTCTCATTACCTTTGACATTACCAATAATAAAAGACAAAGCGACAAATCTGTTGGCAATCTGGAACTCTTACCTTCTATGCGATCTGGCAGCTTATTTGCATCCAACTGAATTCCACCCGAATGACCATGGAAGTTAGCAGGGGTAACTCCGGTAGTAGTGTAATCCAAAAGCGCATCCAGAAGCCAGAAACAATCTATATCGAGAAAAAGTCCTTTCAGAAGTATTCACAAACCGAAGCCTGTATTTTAATCACATGACACATTAGAGTCAGCCGCATAAAGTAGTGCCGGCGCAAGCCTACAGACACAGCGAAAACAATATCCTCCATATCATGCCTTCATCTTTCAAACCGAAGAACAATAAATTGTGGAAATATTGACAAGCAATATTCGAGTTTTTGCTATTCGAGTCCCTACTTTCTGTTTCCTCCTTCCTGTTTAACTACGAAAAGGTCACTCTACCGCTGCCTCACTGTCTGGGAGAATATGAAGATCCTACTTGCCTCTCCCATGTCGGCCTTAGAAACAACATTGGTAGATAACTTTCCTACAGTTTGGAAGAGGAGAATGTACTAACCATAACGAAGTCAAACTACTGAGTTGCTACAGAAGAAAAATGCACAGAATTCAAAAGTCATCCAGGTGGTATTTATAATTACAAAATGAAGAACAAACTTTACTATATGTATTCTTCTCCTCTGATACTATTGGGATGTACTTTACATTCTCAACCATTTGCTCTGTCTCTTTAATTAATATTTACTGGCTCATTCACACATACAATTCACAACAATGCATTCGGTGACATTCTTCACTCATACACTGAATCACCTAAAGAAGAAGATGAATAAAGTCAAAGAAGAAGATGAATGAAGTCAAAGAAGAAGATGAATGAAGTCAAGACTCTTACCCCTTTCCATATGAGCACTGTCAAGGCAGTTGGAATCTCCAAATACTGCAATTCGTCCTGATCCTTTTGCAGATGGTTGGTAAAGTCCAAGTACAGGTACCTGTTTGACTGCTTTGCTTTCACCCCTTAGAACTTCTCCTTGTTGGTCGAACAAACCATTTACTTTATAAACGAGTCCCTCTTCCGGAAACTTACCAATACTTGTTCCGGATAAGTACGGAACTACGAAGAAGAAAAAAAGGCATTGTCCATAAATTTAAAACTGAAACATGTTTGCTCTGTTTATACGATAAAGCAATAAAACTCTTTGAATGGTAAACTTGTGACATCCGTCACTTAATACTCTATTACTACATATTAAGCAGAATATGTGTCAAGCTTTGAGCTGCAAAGGAATTCATCTGACTGTCTGCCAAAAACGTTCGTATCATTGCTTTAAGAATCGATGCACTAAAGTATAATTAAAGAAATAACCTAGTCTTCAAGGCAAAAGTATCTCGGTAAACAAAAGCTAAAACAAGACTTACCTTTTTTACCTGCTAGTTCTATTTCACCATTTAAAACATCTTTCGTCAATTTAATTCCCCACGGTTGTAGTAGGTCGTTTAAGGCGGGCACATTGGCGCCACCAGTGTCTGGCACCCACCATTGTTTCGTATTTTCATCATAAAATTTGATTTTCTTCATCACCTCCGTATTATACCACTCGCCAATAACAATGACTGACAATTTGTTTTGAAACACATCCTTTCGAAGCTTCGTAATTTCTTCACGGAAAAATTCCTCTTCGGTGTCCACTAGAAGTAATGTTCCTGGTGAGGAAGCGGAACAACATCATCATTTAGATAACTCATAATCTTATATAAATCAATTCAGACAAGAAAAAACTTTAGTATCATGTTCACATCACAGAATTGTGTTTAAGGCACGAATGATCCCAAACTGGTTATAAACGGGAGTTATGTGTTGTAACCATCGCAGTTCCCTGTGCTGCATTGCTATGCCTAACCATACAGTTGCTACCGACAACACAACACAGGAAACTGCGATGATTACATTATACAACCACAAGAAATAAACCCAGAATGTAGCTGTCACATACGGGGCACTTTCTACATAAAAAGCTTCTGTCAAAAGTGGATGTCCACTTATGATGCTGAAACAGCAATCAGAATTGAAATAGACGAGAAATACCAACAACCATTCCTCAATACAAACGACGAAATAATGTTGAAAACAATAAATAAATCATCCTTACCATATTCATTCGCATCAAAGCATGTGAAGGGCGATCCTGAAATACAGAAGTATTAACAGAATCACTAACATTGGGAAATCATACGTCAAAAAGGATCACATGTACAAAAACAGAAATAACGAAAATTAATCCAATAAACAAAAGGAAATTACATCAAACGGAAGTCATATAATTTATGAACAGTGAAGAAACAAGAAGAATGAATAACTGCAATGGGAAGAAGTGTAATTATTTACCCCGTTACGGGTGATATCCACATCTACTAAAAACATAACTAACAAAATGTGAAGAGAAATATACCAAAATAATTGCTTAAGATTTGCAAGATATTGGAGGTCGTAAACTGCATCCTAGCAAGCAGTAGAATGATAATCAGAATCTGCAACCCTCGTCCTCTTCCAACGAAGTTTAACGATTCTTCAAGGACGAGTTAATTTGGAGTAACACTGTTGCAGCACTATCATGTTCACACTTCAACAGAACAAGACCAGTATTGGAAATTGGTCAAACTAACCACTACTAACCTAGCACTTCGACGTAATATCCCTTCTGCCTGAGATGCATGTAGAGATCTCGGAAATTCGTATGAATATGATCACCATTCCTAATAAAGCATAAGGAAGGAGGGAACAATCTAGAATTCTGTGTAACAGTGGTTATGCAATTTTTTAAAGGAAAGAAAGGGAATACTTAGGCTACTGCAATAAAAATACACTTTTGCAAATAATAGCTTCAAGAATGGGCAAATAGCAAGGTACAAATTCCCAAACAAAACATGTGAAATCGCGTTCCGGCAATGCTCAAAAGCGCATGACATTTACGATGCCTAAATATATAACTGTTATTACATACGCACTCAAGATAATTGAATAAAAAACTTACCAATCTAACGGATCATTTTTCATCTTTAAGTTATCTCTTGGGAAGTATCCGGCAGGATATCGCAAATTGTGGTACTGATCCCAAAGTATCCTTTTGCTGTTGTAAATAAAACACAGAAAAAATCATTTTGGAAATCACAAGAAACTGGTATACGTACTGTTATGATATGTGTCTAAAACGAATAACGGAACAATAGCAAAATCCACTATCTTTCATGAGCCTGGAAGTTAGAGTGGCCTCAAGGCTCTTGACTTCTCAAAGCACTGGTTGTGGGTCGTTGATAATTCGGTGGCCAAAGGATGCGTCTACGAACGCAGGTTGTAACTCGTACTCAAGCATGAATGATCACTGTACATATTCACGGTAAGACGGCTTTTGATCAATTTGTGACTACATGGGTTACACAAAACTATTGAGAATGGACGGGAGACTAACATATCAGACTGAGAAGAAACCTGACTAAATAAATGGGCTTTCAAACCATTAAGTGAGGCCCTTATGCAGTCATTCAAAATAAGGTACGCACTCTTTTCTACTTAAGCAATAAAAGTATTAGGAGACGAAGGTGTAGAACTTTTTTACTGGAGGCACTTGAAACGGTGATATATTTACACAACTTCCACTGTAGCCCGGCGAAATCAGTCTTTGTGCGGTCAAAACGAATCAACCAATGCCTCTACACATTAAAAGCAATGCAAACCATAAAACAGCAACCTGCATACCTCCGCGGTGGCTTTGGTATGACTTTAACTCGGATTGGTAACTTGACAGTTGCTTCTTGCTCGACTGATTCGTTCTCCTGAAACAAAAAAGATCTTGGCTTAATTATCGAGTGAAGCACAGATCCATTTGCAAGAAAATAAATAGATAAACGAACTGATAAATAAGGCCACAATAAAATGATCTAAATCGTCACAGAACCTCCAGCGGCACTTGAATGACAACAAATCATGTTCATCGGGTATCGAGTATTACATACAAGTTAGCTTCGGACAACAACAATTGACGTGCACCGCTAGATCCTCTCGAAACTAGCCCAGATGTAAGCAAAATTATGGGATTCCTCCTAACCGTGCAAGCTGACTTTCTTTAATCGTATAGCTTGTAATAAAGTAGTCCTGGTGCAAGTATGTGTACTTCAAACAGTGCAAACTCGCCACACAACGGCATTTAACCGCTCACAAACGTGCACAGGAGGTCACCATTAGAGCTCAGACAATTGCATTGCATCGAGTGCTCTTGTGAAGACAAGCAAATACCTGACTCTTTGTTTTGAAACCATTTCTCACTGTTTACTCCCAGGCTGTTTGGAAAGCAATGATCACCTTATCTTGTGTGCAATTCATGTTGACTTTAGCAACCTTACATAAACAGATGCTTTTCTAAAAGCAATCACTATGAAATTTCATTAGTTATCAAAATCAAGGCTTCAGGTAAAAACTTGTGCCATATCAAACGGTACATCAAAAACTGCAAGGAAAGCTTGCAAAGTTAAAGGTGAAGGTTCTGTTACCTCTTCAAAGAAATGCTTGAATTGACGAACCGCCTAATTGTCTGCGTGGCTCAAGAGGATTGTCATGGAAACTGTGCTTCTTAAACCGCAGTAAAAAGTAGATTTAGGCGCACTTCCGACAAATTCAAGCATATCTCGTAAGAATGCAACAAACAAGGCAAGTCTGGCGACGTAAAGACCTTACACAAGATGACGCCAACTTCTTATAATCGATAATTCTATCTTGAACAAGATAAAAGGCAAAGCATAACATCCACCAGCTCATTTACTTCAAAAGCAATTTAAGAAAATGCCTGACAATGATTGTGCTTCTTTACTGTGCCGATTAAAAAGCATATAGCAAAGACATATATCTGTCAACGGGAACATAGGGGCCTAGAAAATGCATCTTTGGCATTTTTAACGTTGATATTTTGTCTTCTGCAAGAGCAAATCAATTGTAGCCTCTGCTAAAGACGATCCCCATCTTATTGTAGGCAGCAGGGATTGTACTTTTACTTGATGTAGTAGATGTCAAACCATCTACTTAAAACTAGGAAAGTTTTGCAACTCCTTATGCCGACAATTATGTTATAAAGCCTAAGATTTTCCAGTGTAACAAAACATGCATAGTAAAATTCTTTAGACAGAAAATAGATATGAAAGAGCGGTACGTAGCTACACAACGGTTATGTTCAGTGGTGCAAAAAGTGAATCGGTAGCTTTATTTCTCACTTGAGACACAACAATCATAAATATTGTAAAATGCGTAATACATACCCTTGGCGGTGACACTACTGTTAGGATAATCTGTCCTTGTGCGATACCATCCCACTCTGTTGCTTTCTTTGCTGCTGTGATATAAACAGCAATGTACCCTGACCAAGGCCACAGTAATTCAGAATGAGAAAATCCAACCTTAAAAAGATAATTGATGATTATACCAAACTGTATGATCAATAAACAATTGTGCTTCTTATACAATCTTTCAACAAAATAAGTCGAGCTATTTCGTGACAGTGAACATATTTTATACTGTGAAAATGGGTACTAAAAATTCCAAATGCAACCGAATATTCTACCAAACTATATGCAGCTTATTGCTCTGCATTTTAACTTCAACTGTGACACAAGAAACAGCATGTTCCAGAAAAAAGAAAAACGTAGTTTGAAGCTTTTCGACAAATCTACTGACTATTACAGGGCTTTTCAAACTTTCTCGCATTGCGACCCCTATGACCAACCTAACACGACCTTGTTCCAAAAGTGTTTATTCAAGCATATCTAAGGTAACTTTAACATCCAGGGCAAAGTGGTCTATCCATTATTGAAATCCAGGTGTGTTTCCAGGTGTAAACGTTTTTATCATACGCTTTTATTATACGTTTTTATTACACGTATACGTTTTTTATGGGCAAGAACAGAAACATAGCCAATTCTTTAAATAGAGTTTCTTTACAGAAAAGGTACGCATGACAATGCAACTTAAGGCTGAGATACGAGTTACCTACGTCAGTGAGATGGATTATGCCGCAATTTGGTGACCACTTTTTCTATCCGTGGTACCTTTGTTGACAGAGCACACCTTACATCGGGCTCGACGGCTTACCTGTTCCTGAATTTGGAGATGTTTTCGTGCTGCGCAGTTATAAAATACTTTCGCAACCCTTTGAAAAAAGGCTCGCGATCCCACAGTTTGAAAAACCTTAGACGATACCATCCCTATGGCACTGCTGCGAGGTTTGAACAGTGAAAAATTTCATGGACTCCTAGTCGTTAACTTCATTTTGAAAGAAGGGAAAAAGAAGCTAAAAATAACTGTATTAATTTCCTATCCATAATGAGGTACGCTAAGTAAACGATGGAAAAGCGGCACTTGTAACTGTGAGTGACACGAAACCCTAAATAACACAAAAGGCTGCACTTAAGAGGTTATAAATACCTCAATGTTATCTCCATGTTGCTTCAGAAACGGTTGCCAAACAGGCTAAAATCGAATAAAAAAATTCCATCACTAAAAAATATTAAGAATTAAAAGATCTTGAGAATAAAGTGTTCTCTCCTTGAAGACAATGACGAAGTGAAAGACTCGCTCACACTAAATTGTAAATACGTACTATGAAAGTAAGTCTGTAAATCACTCTTGACAAAGAGGTGTGTCACCACCGGCAGAATCTCTAATGTAACCAATTTCTTTTCAAATATCCTGCAAAGTTGGTTTGCATATGATACGTTGATGATAAGAATTAAAACCTTATGTGGACACATCCTATTTCCACTACGCTATCTATTGAGTTAAGCTCCAGCACCAAAGTGCAGCGTAGATATTGCACACAATCAAAATGAACCATTAGATCGTGGATAACTGTATTCAAAACAGGTGTTATGCATATTACGTATGGCTTAGCTGAACATCTATTCCCATACCTGTCCCTTAATTCTTCCAGTGACTCCCATGCCATTCAAAATCGTAACCTACAAAATAAAAAATGTTTCCTCTCAACAAAAACAAAGCAGAACATTATAAACACAAGCGCATTAAAGAAAAACAAAGAAGATTAAATTTTGCAGGTTCGAATTTGAATAAGTGCTAGCGGCTCTTCCCAAGTATGCAGTAATCTACGGGCAAGATCCGATGTTACTATGATAAATGGTATCCTTTAGGTAAGGTACACTGACCGCAGTTAACCCTCTTAAATGTCATTATACCAAATCAAACATTAGGTGTAAGAAAGACGTTCACGCACAATATGTGCCATCAATCTGTCTGCTTTGTGAGGGAAGAAAAGCAAGGGACTTGCTACAATAAGTAATCAGTGCAAAGACGTAAAACTTGCAAAAACTTAAAAAGTAGCAATCAACATCCATAGGGCGCCACGACTACGCATCAATACTAATTTCTGTTGCATTAAGGATTCATAAACTTGTGGTTCAGAGATGAGATACCCCGAACAGTATGATCTACAACTCTGGTGTAATAAGGAAATGTAACTCGTGCCTTAACCGTTAATAGTGATGCAACACTTTCATGGCGTATACTCTACTCATTGCCACTTCCAGTTATGGAGTTGCCTTGATGGGTGAAGAAAGTGAAGAAATCAAGTAAAGGAGAAAAAAGAAAAGGAAGAAGATGCCAACGGACACCATGTTTAACACTCGACGATTAAGAATGAAAGGAGACAAAAAAGCGAGAAGAGAATTCTGTTAGGTTGGCTCGTTGTTGGAAAAAAGAAGTATTCCTGGATATAATCCAAAGGTACAACTAAGTGAAGCCCCTACCCCCTTATAGCCCCTCTCCTAATAAAGAATCAGGAAATCTTGGCCAAGTTTAACAAAATAAAATGGAAAACAAAATGCAATAAAGCAAATTAACATATTCCTAGAAAACCCATTGCTTTTCAATTCCGGGCCATGTAAAAACATACGCTGTGTCTATAAGTGCTGTTTATCAACAAGTTTTTAAGAATTGCAATTCTAACGAGTAAGAATAAAACGCACAGTGACGATATCAACTGACACTTAGACGTTATGGACAATAATAAACCAATAATGATAGTGGTAAAACTCACATTGACGATCACAGGCAATCCTCCGTAGTATACAGGCTGTGTGCAGTAAGGCCACATGAAGGGGCAATCAGTTAGGTCGATATAGCTTGGACTTAAGCTGTAGAAAAGGAAAAGAAATACGTTCTTCAGATACATGATAACTGTAGCAAATACACTGATAACCATTCCATTACAATTGCTTTAAATAACTAATCAGAATGTTAAGTTTCCATTGCATACGTTTTATGCATGTTATTATACATCACCTAACTGCAAGATTTGATTACGGGTACTATAAGTAAAAAGCACCACTTGGTACTAACCTCACGCCTGGTTTGTATGTGCTAAGAAATTTATATGCTCGTACAAGCTCCAGTTTTCCATGCCCTGCAGAGTAATAAGGAGAAATGTATCCGTTATAGAAGCAGTGGTGGAAATAAGTCGGTAAACGTGGCATTTATATATAGCCCTCTATGGATGGCCACTTCCTTTCCTCGCCTCCTTCCCCAGCTAATGCCAGGTACTCATTTTCCTACTTGGTTTGCGGAAGGAGCTTTCAGATTGATGGCCCAGGATGTACTCTAACCATCAACCCTCTGCTTGCTACGTCAGTTCTCTACGGACTGGTCTATCTCATCTGCTTCTACTAGTAGCTGCAGCAAATAATATATCTTTGACGTAAAAACTGAAGGCAGGCATAAGGTGCTAATGAAGGCAAGTAAATAGAGGCAAATCAAAACTGGGTGAAAAAACCTGGCAAACTCAAGTGAGAAAACGAAAAATAAGATGTAACAATGATGTCAATACCTTGCTCAAACATGTTAGCGTCTGGTAACCTTCTTGCAGATAGCATTAAGGCTTGTTTGATGCTGGCTGGGTTGACATCTACACCTTTGCCCAAGACAGAGCTGCAAAATTAGGGAGTATGATGACTCGCATCAGTTACGTACACAACATGACCATCTTGTTCCTTTGAAATTACTAACAATGAAAAAGTGACCTTCGAACTATATTAGCAATTAGGAATTTGATAACATTGTTGAATCGGGTGGCAGTCCTCCCATAGTAAAGTCACATCCTACAGAGAGACTGGTTTCTATCACTGCACAGGTGAGCTAGGTATCGATGTCCATTGGTGGAAGATAAGGGGCTAGTGTAGCAACTAAGGCGAGAATATGTTATCATAGCAGTTACCATAGAGCGACACGAAGCGAATGCAGGGTGTTCAAGGTTCCCTGAATCCTTGTGGGGATGTATTTCTATTACTCTGGTAGCTTTCAAAAAAAGGCTTGGCTGCAGATAATAAGTAAAATCTTGAGAAGTTCCACTATCTGAAACAAAACTTCGATGGCCAGTTGGTCAAGTGCAGTACAAACATGCTATACCTAACAATGTTGAAATGGTAAGAAGTAATATCATCAGTATGGCGCTACATATATTCTCCTATTTAGAAGAATAACCGTGATTGAACAATATAAATGAATATTGATCTTCACGCGTTACTTTAAATTGAACGATAACTGTCGCTTCCCAGTTGCTTATGAATAGATAAATTAATTATCTACACAAAGTGAGTAGTATTTCACTATCTGATAAAACCATACAACCTGTAACAAGTACGTCGCAACTTACCTAATAAGAAGAGTGACCACGCCAGCAACAACAGGTGATGCAACACTTGTGCCCGACAATGAACGGCATCCGCCACTGAAAATTAAATTCCAGAGGATTACATACAGCCTCACAGTAGTGATAATCAAGACAAAGCAAAATATACAGGGATAAAAACATGGTGATAGATTTGGGGATGACACATAATCTCGTATAAAAGTCCAAAATTGGCTCTAATTTCAAATCTTCTAATCATAATCACGTACCGTAATTTCGTACTCGACCTCCATAAAAATTTCGCATTACCCATTCTTAATCCAATATCATTAGGTGTGTCAGTAGGTCAGTACGTTAATCCTATACATCCGAATGGATTAGTTGTAGACAAGTCTTGATAAACCAGCCCTCTGTTGATCACTTGATACAAACATCAAAATAACCGCATCCAATATTAGGGCTATTTAGCCTTGTCACGTCCAATTGCATCTCCTCAATCTGTAAACCTACTCATTTACAACTTAAGCGCATTGAAGAGGGGGAGAGGGATTCGGAATTGATTTAAAAGGAACGTGGCATAATGGTTGTACTTTATAATTTATGATAAATGATTCCAGAACTACAAACATCTCTGCACAGCACCTGCGAAAGTGGGCATCAAGAATTGCTTACCGAATACTTGACCCTCTTACTCCAGCCCCATAGGTGACAATGTCAGGCTTCACTCTTCCATATCCTGAGGGGAGTTCCTAAGTAACGAAAAAGCAAACAAAGTGCCTTTATTATTCACATGGCATCACCTATGAAAAAATCTACCGAAGATGGCGGAACAGGTGTGTCAACAGCATCACGCGCCCATCCACTCGTTATCCACCTTTCTTGATAATAGCTATCGTCATTTGTCTATTGCAGGGTGAATCAAATATCTTCGGGAAACATAACAAAGTCAGCAACATTAAGGAAGAAACGATAAGAGCAAATTGTAACTACATTTACATACCCACGTGGTCATTCCTCGAGAAGAAAACTTTGCAATTTGATCATCAAAATTTATGCCCCCAACTCCTATTACATCCATCTGATCAGCTGGATTATTCAGTGTCCTAAAATAAAGGGAAACCGAAACAAAGTTTTCGTTACAATTGTTGAGCTATCATGGGAAGTATGAAATCCAAATATTCAACATGTATGATCAGCGTATTCCTCTCGTAATAAACACGACCAGTTGCACAAACGTGGTATCGTAGTTACCAAGCGTTACGATGGCTATCAGTTAGTAACATGTAGTATTAAAAATGATACGTAAATGAATTGTTGATTGTACAGAAACCAAGTATAGACTTTGTGTTTGACGTTCGCTTGCTTTAATGTTTCCCAGTCCGTCCGTGTAATTGACCAATAGTATTCGTTGTTAATACCTTTTCGATCCTCTTTTTTACTATTTATGATGTTGTGTTTCTGACGAGAGTCATTCGAGTCAATTTTTTTTTTCAGCCATAAACAATGAGTTGTCTCTGAAAGTCTATAAAAATGACATATGACATATTCCCTTACCCATACAATGGTCCATCATTTCCAATGGCTGATACCATAATGATATTATTAGCCGTTAATTCCCAAACCTGGAAGGTGAAAATCGAAAACAAAATGGTCAGACAGTCCGGTGTAAAAGGGGGTGGGGTGACAAAGGTACAAGCTGCCCCCCCCCATAATCTTAAAATATATACTTTCTTTGTATCAGGTCATTTAGATAAATAGCATCTGTTATGTAACAATGTTCATTCTGGTACAAAATTACCTTAACTTACGAGCAATTTAAAAGTGCCGATGGAGTCTCCTTAAGATAGAATGGAAAGCAACGAATACAAACGTTCAGATTATTGTTATCTGCGAGTAGAACAAAGGTTTGTTGAGATCAATATACTTTGCAAATTTCATTTATTTCCTCTGAAAAGGATTATATAGACTACTTTATATATCTAGAGTCAAACATCTTGTATCTACGTTCTTTGTTGCCCAGTGAAATATCAATCAACAAATCTCCATAACAACGATCCAACTTTAATTGAAAAATTTAAAGCAAATACATCAGTACCTACCTTGTCCACAAAAGGTCTGTCTAGGAAGTCTGGTCCCCCTATACTCAAGTTCAGTACGTGAACTTTCTTCAGAATTGCATAGTTAAATGCATCTAGAAACCAGGACGTATAAGAAACCTGTCGGAAAACAAATAGGGATAAGAACGGGGGTAGTTCATATACAAAAACATGAGCAACAGATGCTCCTTCTATGACACAAAAGAATAAGGTAGTGAAGAATACGTGAAGTATGACATTGTACAAGGTACCCCTGGGAAATCTCATCTGTCTAGCCACTATGTGTATCATCATACCGGAGAAGAAGTATTGGAGTTTCACATGTTCTCTTGATAGACACTGCATTTGAATCTGATACGGTGGTTAATACACCGACAAACAATAAAGAAAAAGAAGCCAAAAAGGAAACTATGTTTCAGACAACGTTTCGTCTGTAAATGACTTCTTCCGGTCTATAGGAAAAACGAGACCTGAAGCAGTCAGTTATAGACGAGACGTGATCTGAAACATAGTTTCCTTTTTGGCGTTTCATTCTTTATTACTGACTTTGCAATAATATAAGAAATAGAAAAAGCTATGACTGATAGGAGGATTTGTTGGCGATATGTTTCCTTGGCTAAAAGTAAGTAGTGAGTTGGACTTGTTAAGCATTAGGCTGATAATATGATCTGGTATACAAACGCATACAGTTAAGCAAAAGTACACCCACAATGATGACGGAATGTTTCTCGAACCCAGTGTTTAATCACCTGCTTGAATGACAGCAATATACATGTTAATTGTTTTTAGTGGAACAGGGAAACGAAAAAACATCCTTCAGACGATCTTGTGCAAATGCATTTATTTCCTCTTAGAACAATGCCCTCCATGGGCAATTTTTGATCAAATGACAAACATTTCTGCCTCTACTCTCCTCCAGTAACGGATTAATTTACATCTTCAACGTTTTACGCCTTGGGATGGTCCATAGCAATGCATATTGGGATTCTTAATTAACTGCTCTCTGAAAAATAATTGGTCATCGCTTCATCAATACTAATACATCAGGTAGTAGACTTAGTGCAAGTGGGCAAAGACACCTTTCTCATTTGTTATTGTCATTAAAATGGAGGGTCAACTTCTTTTCACTTACCTGGGTATTTGTAAAGACACGAAATATATACAGTTCTGACTCTGGTGCAAATCCAAGGCATTCTTTGTTGCTTGCTATTACTCCTGCTACGAAAGTTCCATGACCAAGCCCTGTCCAATATAAAGAAACTGGTTTACCCATTTTGTCGGCAAGAGGCAGGGTGACATCATTGTCAGCTGCCTTCTCCAGGCAAATGATGCAAAGATTAACTGAAGTCATAACCACAAAATGAACAGCTTGATTTAACTATGGCATTTAGTCAGTGGCATAGTATTCCCGCATTGCAATCAGCTTTTGTAAAGCATTTAATACTACTAATACCTAAATATCCGAATTACAACTACATTGGGGTACATAGCACAAATAGCTGATTGGTACCACTGCCATAGAATCCTCTGGATTTGGCTGTATTTATTGTAATTATTACATGGTTGTTACTGGATAAAAATATGAAAACACGGCCATGCTTTATCAGTCGTGACCCTAAAATACCACATGAAAATCAGAATGATAAGTGCACAGTTTAGAAAGGACAATAGAAAAAGGCATGATGGAGAACTGCATGGTACATCGCTACAGCCTTCAAAGACCATTGTATACAGATTACTTCTCCATTTTAACATATTGCCTGTTACAGAATTTGTTGGCCTTAACTAGTATTCCAACTTACCATCGTCAAGACTCTTCTCTCCTGTCCAATTCGTCCTGTCCTTTACATGTTTAAAATGGGGATGATTTTTTGGAAGTCCAGTATCAAAGACAGCCACTCGTACTCCACGACCTTGAATCATAATTACGTAATAAATCAACAACCTGATTGATACTTTGTGTACACAAACAACACAATAAAGTAAACAAATTTTTCATATATCACTAACATGTTAAATCATATCATGCTTTCTGTGTTACTCCATATAGCCACATTGCTACAGTCTCCACATATTTAAGCTGCTAATGATATTAAAGATACCTTTTAAGAATCCTTGTATAGGGTAATTTAGAAAACCTGGTCCTAACCACAAATAATGAGATAAAAGTCGCACTTGGAGAACTTTTTAAAAATCCCTGGCCAATACTTGCTGCAATGTGCAATTGCCAATGCTCACACAGACACTTGCCAAACCTTAGGGTGGATGTCTATTACTTTGTATGTATTCAGATGCTAACATGTTTGTTTTGCAAGTTGTTTTAAAGCTCTGTACAATAAAGTAAAGTAAAGTGTTTACTCTGATCTGATAGCATAAGTGTCCTACAAGACTCGTCCCCTCTAAAGTTAATGGACAATAATAGCTTGGGATATTGCTTTTCAAACTAAATTTGGAAAATAATTTCTGTAATCAACAGAATAAAATGTATATAGATAATGAAACTAGACTCAAAGCAGAAAGGCAGAACATTTCATAATTCAACTCAGGAAATTGAAATGAAATTCAAAACATTGGCAAAAGTAGTCAACTGCTTAAAAAGCTACACAAAAGTGAAGGCATATAAGTGCTCTCACCATTGTGGCCAACTCCCCAAAGAATATTGGCATTCATAGCATGAGTTATCTAAAAAGCAACATGATATCAGATGTTAACGACATGCTTCAGCAATACAGTAATCATGTAGTATGTGCCATTTTTAATTTAAACATTAAACTCATTTATGTAGTGCACAAATTCACCACGATCTGTGAAAATTGTGGTAAGGGTTGGTTTGTTACGAACATCGCAATATGCCACCTCCCTTGCTGGTAAATAGTAATTATGTGTTTCAAACGGGATACCTTGGATCCATTAACATAAGAAGTGCCAAATGCACTGCTGACATATAGTGTACAATAGCTATTGGCAGGAGACATACCTTGGGGTTATCAATTTGGAGATGTGATTTAGGTCATCAAAAGCCACCTCATTAATTCTAGGCTGCTTTTTCTTAAAGTTTCTCAGTACAAAGTCTATCTTTCAGTAACTACTTCCCCTCATCACTTTAACTAGAATTAGTTTAACCCAATTCATTCCACAAGCTCATCAATGTTTTTTCTGTCTGGAAACTTTCAACATGTCTTCAGTACAATATAAGATTCATTTCTTCTCAAGTTGCATCTTTCCACTTCAATGATATCCCACATTTTCTTCGCCATGAGGATGAGAACTAACAAGGTGACAAATATGCTGTGAAGGTCTGAGAGAATACCTGAACCAGGGAATATTAAGTTATTGGAGCATACCTGTCTTGGCACGGATCTAAGCAGTTTCCTGGAATTATGATTGACTGAATCTTGTACCTAAATATAGATTTAAAAGATCAAATGAAGGTGAATTAAAGTCTCTTAGAACAAAACTAGCAACATCAAATACCTGGCATCTTGTGTACTGTATGAATGAGATGCTACACATATCCAATAGTTCTGGTATCTTTTGTGTTGTTATGAACCATTACTACCCTTCCACTTATAAACCTCTGTACATGATGCAGAAGAGACACTGCCCTTTTTACTATGACAAATCATCAGCATCTAATGTCATAAATATAGTGCGAAAAAAGGGACTGAGAAAGAAGAAAGGACTGAAATTTCAGAGTAAACTGAAAATCCTGACTTCTATTTAAGTAAAAAAGATGTCTCAAAGAAAGTTAATCTTAAAACTCATACTGGGAACCAAGACTGAAAATTAGTTCCTAGCCAAAGAAGGTGAGGAAGAACCTGACCAGTCTCAGCATGGCATGTTGCATGGCACAATGCTCTACCACCTCAAATCTCCTTTGAATGGTATGCAACTGCTTTTACCTTTTCAAGGCTGAAAACTAAACTTTTAGAAAAGTGTTTACTTTCAGAAGGATTTAAGCTAAATGCTCACATACATCAATTATCTACTATTTGAACATTAAATGATGGGGGAAAATATTGATTGTCGTATTACTTGATTAGCTGTCCCATTGACACTGATGCATAACGTATGAGCCATATACCGCATGGTCATCCAAGTAAACTGATCAGTGAAATATTGTGAAAGTAGCTGAGCAGCCTAGTCAGCTGTACCCTTCACTTACTCAAGAACCATATTCAGTATGACAGAAGTATGACATGCCAGGGCAAATCAAGCACAAGGATCACTGATATGTTGGGCTTCTACAGTTTTCAAGCTCTTGGACCACATTACCACATATTCCAAATGATGCTTTAAGGATCGTTTGCTAAATCATGATAACAAGAAGTAGTCTGAACTGCAATTTGTGCTGCTCTAGTTTTAAAAATTAACTTATTTTAATGTAAAGTAGTAAGTAAACAGGTATCTTTATACTTACTGGATCCAGACTAGACCTCTTTAATTTCCTGTAAAAAAAGATAAAGCCCAATAATATATACAAGCTTTAAAGTGACATACTAATGCAACCTGCATTTTTCCATAGCTAAGGTGAGCTGATAAAATAGTTGATAAATGTATAAGAACCAGGAATTAATACAGAAGGTACATCACCACTGCTTCTGTCCGAGAACTTTAGGTTCACGGCATCGTAACATTTAATAAAACATTATAACTATGTTTCACCTGTACATTTTCTATGGAAATTATAAAAACCATTTCAAAATGAAAGTGCCATATATCAACATCTGCAATAATGCCTTATTTTGCAGATCTATCCCCCTACATGAAAAATGTTGCAACTGATTACAATCTTCACACTTTCTCTCCATGTACAAATAAAGTAACTGTACATTTGTGGAAGGGGTACGTTCAATTCAACTATTTTCACACAAAATATTACTCGTACATCACTGGGAATCTATGAAATACTTTGGAGTACAAGTACACCATAGCACTCCCGTGTTGGCCTGGGTTACCCTTCACAAAATTGCTGATTTCCAGTACTGGCCTGGTTAACATCCAATAAACAAACAAGTTACAAAGAAAAGTTGGTTTATACTGCTACTGCTACAGTCACAACAATATGGTTCTACAAAAACATATAAAATCAAGCTGCAGTTGGGAATCAAATAATGAAAAAAATTGGTATTTTCATAATTGATCTTAAATCTGTGAAATACAATAGTGTTCTGGCTACAGTAATTTTATACATGTTAAATAACACAGTAAAATAAACACTTGAACAAACAGTGACAAGGTTTTTAGATACTACAGAAACACTTGCAAAATTAAGTGAGTGAAGTTGATGCAAACCTTGGGAACCAGGTTTCTCCACTATCCTGTTTGTCATCTGGTTTATTACCATCATTGCTGTTAGCTTTTTTCCTGTTTCTCAGTAATATTCTTGTAACTTTCCTTTGAGGTGATACATTTTTAATTTTTGGATGAGATAATAAAGCCTGTTTGCTTGCAGTAACATTGTTCCTCAGCTAGAACACAAAAGATTATGGCACCTTTACAAGAATGAAATCAACAAATTTGGGCAAGCATGCTATAGCAACAATTACAACAATATATACACAGCAGCAGTTGATGACATATAAACTAATTTTTTGGCTTCAACTCTGATATTTACATGTTTTGTTGTCATTGGTATGCCTTTCTTTACATATTGCAGAGAAACAAAGATACTAATTAAGGTGATGGTGTAAAGATTTTGGTCTTAGGGTACTGCATGTTCTGCAATTCTGCCTTTAAAATTATCTAGGGAATTGAAGTCAAAATCTTATAATTATTTTAATATACATATATCTATGTGTAATGGAGCAGTGCTTCGGCAGCAGCATGGATAAGGGATTCAAAGCGTTTTGACTTTGTCTTTTATTTCCAACACTTTAAAAAGAAATGAGTTACACTCCCTTTGACAGACTTACTGTAGCATGATAGTTGTCATTTTGACTGAGATGGGGTTCGTTAGTTAACTAAGTGTACAAATTGATGAGTACATAAAGGAACTAAGGAATAAGTGATTGCCACACAACAAATGGACAGTACTATAAAGTGATTAATGTTATTATGTCCAATACTGAAACAAAGGTGCCTAGACACAGATGATAACAAAAGCAACCTTGAAACATGTAGTGAAAATACCACGAATATAGTGTATTGTATGCATCCTCATTAACATAACTAGGAGTAAACAGAATGCTAAGATACAAATTACAAAACCTATATAGTTACAACCAGATGCCACATAATACTGTTATCAGGGTACTTGCATTACATGGGGGGTTGACATTACTGTACTGTGTCCCGTTACATATGCAAGGAGTTATAATTGCTTCTTTCACAACACATTACCAAATAAAACATAATGGTCTGCATTAGAAGTGTCTGTTTTACTACTGTTACAGGTCAGAAAGCAGTTGGTTACTGCCAATAACCAAGGAGGACAGGGCGCCTATATATACCAGCTTATAGACTGACACCAATTCATATCTATTTTCTCCTATTATACTCGTATTATCAATGCAGGCTGTCAAATGTTAAGGTACAAAAAATATCTGTTGAGTTTCATTTCTTACCTCAACTAAACTGAAATCACTGGGATAATCACTAGCTGGGTTTTTCCTTTGTAAATAACTCCAACAGTTAGTACAAACTGGCAATAGAGCTGACTTCACAAATTCTATTCTTTTCTCTTTTGGGTAGTAACCATGAAAGGACACAATGAACTCTGCAAGAAAGCAAACAACAGACTTGTACTCAAGAATATAAATCTATGAACATTTTTTGCTTCCAAAACATTCATTGTCAATAATGACAGGTTAAAAAGGTAAGACCAAGGGTTAAAAGTATTTTACAGACCCTAGGGCATCATGCATCACTGAGTGGTTCTGAAGAGTATGGGGATTCTGTATTCCCTCCGATAGATCTAATTTCTAGCTCTGCTTTACTCCCACATGAGTAATGAGGGCAGATTAACACATTTTTTTACATCTTTCTTGTTGTGTGCACAAGATATGTGGTGATTAATGCTGCCACCCATTTTGTTTCTGAGAAGCTCATTATGTGTAAAATTGGGCCACATACGTTTCACTGGATAAAGCAAAGCTGCAAAATTTTTAGCCACTAAAGGCTTACTGCCCCTACAATCCCTGCTAATACAATCATACTACAACCTGGACCCAAGGTCTAACTAAATGTGCATTTGAATGTATTTTGTGGAAATAAATCTTAAGTGGCTTTCAATCAATAATCCTAGCCCTGCAATTAGGATACAAGATAAAGTTACAAAGATTTCCTAGTGGAATAAAATCAAAATGATCACCATAGGAAATTTTCTTACTGTTCTGAAAGTATATAGCCTATGACTGTGTACTATCTGCCTGAATACTGATAAATGGAAATGCCTATAACAAAGCATTATGAGTCTACTCATGTGGCACTTGCTAACTCTCACACACACACATACATATATATATACCTATATATACATATGTTTTTTGATATTATCTTTTTCAAATAGATATATATATATATATATATATATATATATATATTTGGGGTCGAGAAACATTACCAACCATGCACCCAAATTATTCTATTTTTATCTTGTTCTGTTCTGTTCTATGATGAGATGATGATGGAACTGTTTTACTGTTTGAAGTTGCCTGATTTTATGCATATGACATACAGAGCCCAGGCTTTTCTCCCATGCATCAGAAGGGATTTCAAGAACTGTAGAGACTGTAAGATTTTGCCAGTTAAACATTCTT
Organism: Carybdea cf. marsupialis auct. non (Linnaeus, 1758); assembly: GCA_010016065.2. NCBI lineage: Eukaryota > Metazoa > Cnidaria > Cubozoa > Carybdeida > Carybdeidae > Carybdea > Carybdea cf. marsupialis auct. non (Linnaeus, 1758). The sequence continues at coordinate 26,251 of JAAAKL020000196.1, forward strand.
TTTGAAACAAGTCAATGCAACATAATGTCACTGGGATACCCTGGTGCTTCAGGGTTTCCACACTAGGCTATTCACACATGGCATGATGAGTTGGGAGTGCAGACCACCATCTACAGCACTTGTTAGTTTCTGAGCATTGCAACCCTTTAAATAGGGGCGTAATGAGAATACTTGGCAAAACAGACTAGCCCAAAGAAGAAGAATAAATTATGGGAGATTGAAAAATCATCAATACACATGGCCAAATCCCAAGAAGGGCATCATCACTGTCTACAAATTTCCACGATCCAGTAATACGAAATTGTTATCAAAACGTTTGATTAAGGAGTTTAATGTTTGTAACAGCATCACATATTACTAAGACATTATCTTTGTTAAAATTAAGGATTTATATATAGCTTGTTTAATAGATATCAGAGAGTTCGGAGAACTTTTTCTTTGCTTCAGCTGAATATATCGGATTATCTGCAAATACATTGTCATATCATTTACATCATCAAATTGCTACCCACATGGATATGGATTGTACACACATGAACATTGACTGCAAGCCACCAATAGCTATTATTACAAGCTTGACTTCAGTTCAGGTAAAGGAGTATTCCTTTCCATACTTGCAGAAAACCGATTCATTCGATAAAATCGATATCGCAAATCAATTGAAAACAAAAATCGCTACGACACGGTAGGCTACCGTACTAACGTGACTTGGAGACCCACGGGTTGCTTATAAGCGTTTGTGTAGTGAGCGTGGTTTGGAAAGGTGATCATCTGGTACTTAAGGATGATGACGACATCTTGTCATTTTATGAAAGTATTTTATCCTTAGCCACAGGCTATCTCTAACCTAAGGCCTCAAAATGGGTAGGAAGCCTACTGAAGTAGACAAACCTGGAGATTGCCGAGACTGTGACCGAGATATGTTTTTCGATCACGTATTTTAATTTCACTGCACTGGAACTCTTGTGGACTGAGGGGTCTACAATATAACAACTGTTGCGCGTGTGTTCAATCCTGGTTGCCTAACTGAGGAAGAGTCCGCAAACGGTTCCCGCCAGGATATTTTCAGCTACTACGAAAGCGGTAGGCCTACAGTGACTAATAACGACCTGGCCAAATTGTGGTGCTTTATATAAATTTCTTACAAACGAACGTTGCGAACTACCGAGGATCTGGTTTAACACGAAGTCTAATTAAGAGTAAGCACAGTTGCTGTGTAGCAAGTGGTATGATCAAATAACATAAAATCAAATAAACCAAACACGAAACACCACGTAAAACGCGTAACACATTGTCCATTCAATGAAATCGTTGAGAGATCACAACCTAGCCGAAGAAATCTAATCATACAGGACATTCCCCCTTCTAAGCGAATAACGCAAATGAAGAAGTATCTTACCGTTCTTCACAACTGAAGTTTCATAATTGAAATGCTCGTCGTCTGCAAATTGTAATGGTAATGTTTCAAAGCCGCTAGCAATGGCCAGACCAGACATTGAAAGCCCCGCAAGGAACAAGATCGGAAGGACAACAAGAAGAACTTTCATTGTACCAGTCGGTCTCAATAGAAAAATCCGTAAAAAGTGTTACTTCATTGTCATTTTTGTCTAATGCTGCTCTGAAATAGCCTTTCCGAGGTAGGAAAAGCCATCCTTGTTGACTGCTCTTCCTTTAACTCTCCCTTGTAGTGAGCAGCCATTGAAAAGAATATATGGGAAGGCAAAACCAAATGAGGTAAGAGAGGATTGGGCACGAGCAGTTACTCAAAACAAAAACAGAGAAAATTAATGGTGACTCGTTGAAAGCCCGCTTCACAAAATTCGACACCAAATTGACATTGCAGCGGGGGTTGTAATAGACTTCAATCAATCTGAAACTATCTCTTTGAACTGTTATCGAGTCACAGGATAGAGATAATTTTGTTCTGATGCAGTAAGTCATCTAGTTACATTTATATACGAATCCTTATACATTCACATTACATAGTCACATTAAATATATACATAGTATTTACATGATAAAATGCATGTATATTTCTGTTCTCCTTATGAGTACTCCAAAATAAATAGGAATATAATGAACTGGTATACAGATGAGCAGCTAGAAATTGCGCAATGTTTCTCCCTCTTCCTCGCTATCCAGTAGTACACACAGTGCACAAAACAGTGCAAATTTGCAAAAACGCATTACCAATAAGAGACAAAGATAGCAATTGTCTCTTGCATCACAGATTCTTTAACATGGAATTAAAGATATATTAGGTTAGGTTGCCGTCAAAGGTTGCATTAAATTTCACTCCAGTTAATGAAAATAGAATATAAAAATCACTAATGTTCCTAGCTCCGCTTCTGCCAAGAGAAATGGATGTTATTCTTCTCGTTGAGCCATGGTTACGGTTTTTATTTAATCTTCAAATCGACGTCAAAATCTCCTTTTAAGCACCTGTAAAAAATGATGACATGATGAAAATAACTACGATTCATACACCATGCTTGCACTTTCGCACATGTCATCCATTGTTGACTTTGATCCAATCTGTTAGTATGAGTAATTTCACCGTACTGTAGTTCTTTACGTAAATTAATCAACTGACGAAAATCGGTGAAAAGCTCCTTGTTCGAAACGAATTGCGTGCTAAGTTATCCCTTCAAGAAAGGGATTACAAAGTCAATCGACTATTTAGTGAAAACAGTTCGGATTTATAAGTGGTTGTTTTATAGTATTCCAACTATTGCAGATTCTTATTTGATGTTATAAAACACTTGATAAGGAAAGATTGCCGGATGTCAGTTCTAGTGATCTCAATTTCCTCTTAGTCATAAACTCCATATTTACGGCATAGATGAACACACTACGTCATAGATAAAATCCTTACTGCTAGGCAGTAAGCACCGGGGTACGATAAATGGGACATGCTTAATATTGAAAATACAACCAGTGGAATACCGCAAGGCTCTGTACTCGGGCTTGTAATTTTTTACTTAATTTACCACTGACTTGTAATTCTATCCCTGACACATGTAAAACAGAAGTTAATAACAGGTTTGATTCTCTACTATGTGAAGAAAGCGGAGCCCCTGCTAAATTAGGGACAGTAGCACGAAACAGTATTCTTTAGGCAGCTGAACCTACAATTATAAAGAACAAGACTACAAAAAATAATTAGATACGTCGTGAGACACTGGAGAAAGTTGTCCTACATACAGGGACTTATGAAAAACTACAAGAGCTCGTCAGAAGGATATACTAGAGAAGCGCAGAATCTGGTCTGCTGACCCATCCATGCAAGACAAAGATTAGATTATGACCATGTATACAGACGCCCAATCAGGACAGCAAACTTGTAAACATTTTCTGCCATCTAAGAAGAATCATCATAAATCAATGTGATGTTACAATGAAACTAATCGTCGCATCATAATAATCAGAGTGCTACTAATGACTTGTCGACTATTTGTAAAAATACATCCATCGGAAAATAAACGAATCTCAACGTTCTGAGCTCACTATATATTCATGTTGCGACTAGCGGTAGAGAATGGTGGACGGTGACGAATTTAGGCTACAACCGCAACAACAATCTGAATTATGGTTTTCTAGAAGAGGGTTTTGCGTCAGCTGCCAATAAAGAAGCCGTTGCGGGTGCAACCATCGAAATAGGCAATGTAAAGAAAATGTTATCACCATTGGATTGCGGAATTTTGATCCTTATTTCGAGAAACAAAAAATACATAGAATCTTCTCATTTGCATGGTGTTAAGAAGGTCGAGAGGATGCCACCACCCCCACAATAAAAAATCCAAAGGGGACAAAAAGGGGTCTACAGAACAAAAGAGGATCATAATCAGATGACTCATAATATTGTCATACTCTTTGGGGGGTTGATCCTTTTCTTACTATGCTCAGTATGGGGGATGACCCCTATTGTTAATATATGGTCTTTGTAGTCCTGAAACCACCTGGCGTGCGATAATCCTTATTGTGTGAGAAACCAAGAAGTTAGCATCCCCCTCATTCCAAACATATAAAAGTAAAGGAATTACTGAGCATGGGGATGCGGGGATACCCTCACCCTCCCCTCATAGTATCTAGTTTTGTGTCCCACTTGAATATGAAAAATGGTGTCTCTTTCTTCGGTACACTTTGGTATACAACAACTTCAGTACTTGGAAATACTCTCAAAATTCTTTCTCTGTCATGTCCATTCCTTCATATTAGCACACTTGTTGTTTTGGAGTCGCATCGTTGACATGTCATCGGTCAATGGGGTGAAACTAGTTTTCATTTCTCGCTTGTCTGATTGAAACGTTTGAGTATCTTAAAGCGATGAAGAGAAAGGATCCCTGAAACAAGATTTCTGGAGATAAGCACATAACATCTTCTTCGTCAACATTTTTTCTCGCAACGACAAACATCTCCAATATACCTCTGCTATTGTTTTCGTCTTGTATCTAGTAGTCTAGCGGTCGATGCAACTCTGACGACGTTATACTTAAGGATATTTCAGCAGAAAAGTGTTGTCATCGTCACAAAGTTACCAGGCTGGTGTTCCATAGCGGGGATGCGTTGGATGGGGGGCTCGGCCCCTCTCAGCTCTGACTTTCATGAGACCAAGGGGGCCTCTACGGGAGGGGAGTGTAATTTATGAATATTTTATAATGGCAAGTCCTAAACAAGTAAAGACATTGCTGCTTATCTAAAAAAGTAAAGGAAATTGGTGGTTATTCCCTTTGAAGCTTTTAAAGCAAGGGACATGTCTATAATCGTTTTTAATTTCTTATATCAGACCATGTTCCATACCCAAAATTACGTCAATGCTAATGTTTCCTAATTTTTTAAGGTGCCCGTATTCTTGTCGATCCCCGCTCAATGATTTTTAAGCGCTACTGCCGTATTTCTCAGCCAGTGTAATAAATAAACACAGGCCAACGGCCGCTGTTAAAAGACTGCTGTAGCAGGAATGATGAAATCGCTTTGAAAGCTTTGGGGTGCAGGATACAGTCTTGTCTTAAAACGGCATTCTATCTGCAAGGTATGGAGTACGCGATTACAAAAGTCAATTGAATCCTTAAATGTTTAGAATTTAATCAACTGTAAGAGTGCCTTCCCGATGAAGCAAAAACGTGGTGGCAAATTCCGAGTCATCGCTTCACCAAAGCCATGTCTAGTATTGCAAAATTTGTAGTAGTTTGATAATAAAGTTTTTGTAGGAAAATCATGAAGGGTTAAGATGGTTCAATTGAAGTCGGTAAAAAAGCTCGCACTAACTTCCACTAAGTGGTATTACATCAAAGTGTGCACTCTTAACAATCGACTTCATGTTCTTTTACGAATCTCATCACACTTGGTGACTTCAAGCGAAACAAACGCTCTATTTCTATTTTGTAGATATGAAGATAAGGGTATTTTGGTGAACAGCAAATGAGCTGTAATTTTACAAAATACTGACAAGTTTAAGAATGGTTGCGGGGACATCGTTCTGCCATAGACAAGCAGGTCAAAGCTAAGATGAGTGGCACTGTCACCGATCAGATATCATTTCAGAAAATATTTGTTTAATCAAGCTTATAAGTGTAGCTTTGAATGCTAATTTGATATCTGTACGGGATCTCGTAAGGTTTGCGTTGTTATCGACATTAGAGACGTTCTCTTCCCCCTAAACTAGAGATATTAGCAATAATCAGTTACTTTTTACTATTTCAGATAAATTCATCGTTAGAGGTTTGTTTATTATATCATACCATTTTGTTAAGCTTGATCTGCAGTCAAGTAGCGATGATATTATGAATATGCATATAAACCTGCTCCACATCTCGTCTATCTTGGTAGCTTGCTCCCCTCTAAATGTAGGAAATCAACCCTGTTCCGTAGTCTCCAGGCGTTCATAATCTTCAATCGTGTTGAAACACATATCTTAAAAAAAATCAGCAAGCTCATTAAACTTCTTGAATGCCCTAGTAACTGTCAGTTCAGAGGACATCTTTTGTTTTTTGCTACTGAATATCGTACATTATCACATTCACTGATCTATTACTAACAGAACTGAAATTGTTATGACGAGTGAACATGTCATTATGCTTGTCCTGCTCATTACAAACCTTAGCCGACTGAAGCCTCAATGTTTTCTAAAGTGCTAAAGGGATCCTTTGTGCTACTAAATGATCTTAAAATTAATTCCTATAAATCAGCTCATCATATTTAAGCTCATCATATTTATTCTATTTTCCAGAGGATCAACAACAAACTTTTATCCCTTTTCCCTCTATCCTCCACAAAGGTCATTACTGCAAAGGTCGTACACTTTCTCGTCTGTTTACCTACTCTGGGAAGTTCAAACCCCTGGTAAGCAGTGGGCTGTTGACTGGAACTGTCCTAAATAAACAGAAAAAAGCCTACCTACTCTACCGTGAACAATGCACTGCATCGCGATACTTCTTAACCATTCACTACACTATCCTTTTGCCACAATTCAATTTTAATGGATACTATGGTCGCTTCTGTACAGCAAAACCACTCTGACAGTCATTCTGGGGTGTGCGACCATCACATGGACTAGCTTATCTTAATAGAGATATTATCAAGTTCCATCACGTATATCTCTTGCTGTAAAGCCATGTTAGCTATCTATCAAGCTATATAATCCTCATCATGTACAAAATGTACACCCTTTAATAAATTATAGCACGGAGCAGTAAATGGAACGACGCCCGATTTAGCGCCTCCTTGGTATCCAAAAAGTAAAGATTATAAATTCGTAAGAGTATTTGGCTTTGAACAAGTAGGCAGGTTGGCCAGTCTCTCATATGGGAGACACAAAAAGGTCCGGTTTGTGTAGGGAAAGGCCAGCTTGAGGCCTTTTCAGCCTCCGCGTCCCGCCTAAAACCACTCGAAACTTGATTTGATCTTCAGCAATAATGCACAGTATTTTTTAATTACATAAATAATTATGTTTGTTGATGGTAAAAATGCAAGAATTGTTTAAGGTGGCTTATCGATAAAAAATTATGGCTGTTCAAAATAGTGTGATTGAGCAAGTTGAGAGAATAAATACTCTCATCTCTTTTCTGAAGCTTTAATTAACGTCAAACTTAGCATAGGATGTCTGAAACAAAAAGCCAAAACAAACAATTGACAATTACACACATACATGAACAAAATAACACAACTTTCATAACAATGGCCTTACGTGGGCTGTGTACTGACTGAATGACTGAAATTACATTGTGAAAACGTGAGCGGATACAGCCACTGTGGCTCCCCCTGTCCGAAGTGCTCCCTCGTAAGGCCACGGTATGTACCCTTCATCCTCAACAGAGTCTACAGGAGAAATTCTTTGTTTATTACTCATTTCCAATATATTTTGTGAGGGTGGGTAGATTAGCTAAATTAAACTCCGAGGTCAACAGTGGCGGCTGTTGTTTTCACTGGAGGGAGAGATAAAGTATCCGGCATGTATTGACTACGACCATATTCAAAAGTCGATTCTACCACACCCGAACAAATAAGAACCAACTCCAATATCATGACAAACTTTCATCTGCTTAAGTCAGGGGGGTGAGAGGGTGAGGATGAGGTAAATAAAAGCAAAAAGTACGTAGGCAAAAGAAAAAGGTATGAATAAAGCGTATGCTCGGATACAAGGGGAGGGGTTGGTTCCATGTGTTGCAAATAGATGTGTATGTACCATAACAATAACTGTCTATTCTACTTGAAAATATGACGTTTGAAGAGGTGTTGGAGAAAATTGAAAATGTCACCATCTTGCCTTAGCTACCTACAAACATATAAACAAATACACAGTGACGAAAAGGCACATATTAGGTAAGAATTAGTTGCCTCGAAAGACTTCATGGGTAAAGACCTATGTTGCTTGCAGAGCAATACACGTTGCTCATGCTTACATCATGCACCGATTGAAAACACTTCTTAAGTGCCCATGAAGCTTGCATATTAGAACCGTTCTATTCCGTTTAGGCTTCAGAAGAAAATAAAAAATACATTGACAATTATACGGGAAAACATTTTATGGGTCAAGTCAGTACAACGAAGTCATTTAAGCATTTCATTACATGAATACCGCAAACTTTGATAGTCAGCATTCTTCCTTACAATAAAAGTCTGCCTCGAAGAAACACTCCCCTGTTTTTTATGCATTTTACAATAACCACATACCCATACATAATACCCTATCATTGATAATTAGCCCTTCCCAATTTACGAGAGATAACGATGTTCATTTCATGTTTTTATTCCATGCAAAATATTTTCTAAGCAGCTCGCCAAAAAGCAAATTCCACTTTAATCATTTGGCACTTGAAGCAGCTGGAATCAGTCGTCAATTTCACCTTTTCACACTTCTAGAAAGGGGGAATCTCAATTTGGAAAGGATCAAGTCAATACAAGGCACGGTTTTACGTGACACTTATGATTCATAAGACCTTACGCAAACCCTGTAAACCCTTATGCTGGACAGTTATCATGCATCGAGGACGGATTTGTACTAGTGACATTCTTAAAGATATTGAGAAAACATTGAAAGTTACAAATAAATGATGGGAAAAAATCCGATAGTGAACGGTGGCTTGAAACAGTTGAATAAGGCCTCTTTTTCTCAATTGCGACACACAAAATTGTAGTCATAGTAAGAAAGTGTTAAGTTTATGAACAAAGCAGAGCTAGAAATGCATCTTCAAATTGTTTTGTTACACATGCTCTCTGCTTATTAAGTCCCTCCCATTCAAAAACGCTGTTCACTAAATAAAGGGCCTCCGACACTAAAATATGGGTGACGAAACGGAGACAATTACCCCGTTACACTTTATTAAAATGGCTATAATCTACGACTTGTAATTTGAAGACCCCCTACGACACATAATGCATTTTGAGTCTCTCACAACACAAACTGATGCAAGAATAGTTCGGGCTTAATGGTATAACTACAAAAATTGCAGTAGAGCATACTTCTAGTGAAGATTAAAGGATTTGTCCAAAAATTGCTACAACAGAAACCATGAGCACGGGCCAGTCATTTCATGATTCAGCCTCCTCCACCGCATCTTCAGCATCTTCGGCAAGGTCTCTAGTGTCTTTATCGAAATTCGTAGCATCTTCATTAAGGTTTCTGGCATCTTTATCGAGGTTTTCAGCATCATCAGTGAGGTTTTTACTTTCAGAGTCTATTGAGGAAATAATGGTTTCGCTTGTTCCAATCATGTCTGCCTCGGACGCATCTAAAAGGCTCGTTTGTGCAGTGGGTGACTCATCGACTGCCAGCAAAGACCCATGCTCATTACTACCACTATTGGTACTGTCTACATTATCAATCTCTTCCAACGAAATTCCTTCCTTTGTGCTATTAGAACTTGAGCTTGTGAGGAACTCCGATGAACGGTTCAAGGCTGCTTGTGACTTTTTTACTGAATCTAGTTCCTACAAATGAACCACGAAAAACATTACTTACAGTCGTTCAAAAACACACATATTCAAACCCCGTTATTTTTATACACTTTATCATAATCAGTCTCCTTGTTTACCATTTAATCCTCAAAAGTTGCGCATTCGCCTACCCATTCGCATACCCTTCGCTTTGAACTGTTGAAACAAAATCAAACACATTTGAAACGTGAGGATAAACATCACGTGTACTGCGAAGAAAGCAACTCTTGTATGAAAGATGCACTCCACTGGTTCTTCTCGTCTCTTCTACAGTCCTTCCTCATCATATTTAGTTCCATCCGCTTTTGAAATACTGCAACCCTATCATGCTTTCTACATACAGCACAGTACGAGTACGAACTGTTAACTTTTGTGGCGAATAATGAAACTGCTCTCGTGTCAGTAAGAAGGTGGCAACATCTAACAAACCAAAACCTTTCACTTCGATAATAAGAGTCCCACATAGATCTCTTTCCGAAGGGAACCATGAAACTCAATTAACCCTAAAAATCCTCAACGCGAGGTACGAATTGAACACCGACATCCACGTAATTACATGAACAGTTATCGGAAGCATTTGAAACCGAAGGAAGATCTAAACAAAAAACAAAGGAGGGACACATGCCAAGCTGGGGCTCATAAATTGCATGACTGTTCAAAAATAAGCTAATGCTTGGGGTGTACCCGAGTAGACTTCTTCGTGAGGGTGAGGTCTCAATAACGCTCACAGGTCCAGAAGGGAAAAGCGTTCTTTCAATATATCCTAACCACAAGTTTCCGTGAAAGTGCCGCAGCCATGGCCCTAAAATAGCTAATGAAAGTCATAACGGCCACAAATGATAAGGAAAAGATCTTGTCCTTTGAGCATAGAAACAAGGCGTTCCTATCCACTCTGTGATGGCTTGGGTGATAGCACCTTGTATTACGTATAGAGTTTTAACAGTTCATTAAGCGAAAATGGGAGAGCAGGAAATTTCAGCAGCTTAGCAGATGGATTGAACATACATTTGAAAATTTCATTCTTCCCAAAGTGTGTGAGACCGAATAGATTTGATCAGAAGGTACAATTAGTGGAGGACTGTAGGCTTCTCACGCGGTTCAGCTGTTTAACAAGTAAAAAGAGGAGGCTAGTCCGTTGAGTAAGTAAGTCCAGTAACGGAGAGGAAAAGACCTTAACAATAGTCATGCCTTCTCGTAAAATAGTGCCTCCTTACTAACTCTACCAAAAGGACAGTGAAAGAAATGACAGAAATATGGATGTTCCGACATCTCACTTACCTCCGGCCCAAGGAATTCACTCAACGTATTTAAATCAGCATCGTCAATCGTAACATCTGATAGTTTTGTCCCATGATCAGCATGACCTGCTATCGGAGCTGAAAAAATCCAAAAACAAATTAACGATATTAGCCTTTTACGTAGTAAAGAAACATTTAAGCTCGTTAGGCAAGTCCTGATACAGTGAGTTGGACAGACAGTCAGGTGGGTACACGTGCGAGAGAAGAAAGGGTACGATAAGTTGAATCAGTAGGGTGGGCGGGTGTGTGTGTAGCTAGTCAGTTGATGGTTCCTTCAAACAACGTTTGATGTACTTTATTTTAAGGCTGACTGTTACCTTCTACTTTTCCCATACGAATATACTCGTTCATTTGTTGCAAAAAGGCATCCTCGTATGCTTGCTGCTTTTCGTAAGAGTCCTGCCTTTCCATATCGTCTCTCAATGACACAGCTCGCTCTCGTTTTTCTTCCGCGCTTAGCCAGAGGGATTCTACAAAGTGCAAAGAAATGATTAAAATCTCAAAAAAATTGCATAAATTTACTTTGCTTATGATCCTAGATAGCAACACGAAAACGTATGAAACAAGAAAAAAAACGAAGTAAACAATAGCGACTTAAGTCTTATTACACGACTGATAATGCAAAAACTGCTTGTGGATTTAAAGAATTCCATTCCTACAAGGTATGCAATATTTGCATGAAGGAACTAATGAAAGTCTTGTGTAACCAAAATCCATTTTCCAATTGGGTTTGATTACCTACGTTTACTTCGTGTTCTTCTTGCATTAACAGTTGCGTAGCTAATCATGCTCTTCAGCCAAATTTCTGTGTCGCGGCATCTCAGACCCGCCAGTTTCTCAGGACATTGACTCAATCAACAAACCCAAGCTGCAACGGGAATCTGCTTAAAGAGCCAACTGAAACCTCCCAAACTGTATAACAAAAAACGACTTGTGGCTAGCTAAGCTATCATTTGGCAAGCGGCTGTTAACTGTCTTTATTGTCACCTCCCCATCTTTTCCTTCACAACCTGTCAACGAAGTCACCCGCTTCGGGGCCGTCTCTTTGTTCTCGCCCTCGTTTTGATAAGTCTTTAATTCGAGGTTTACGGGAAATTGTGTTTCTGAGAAAATATAGGACCTTCAATCAAACGTCTTTGTTTACAAAATATTATCTGACTGTGGTGGTGGCTAACTAAAACAGGAATACTAGTGTTGCTTCCTATTGTGATCCAACATCTGCAGATCCTTGACATCTACAAACGGTTTCATAATATCAATTTATTTTTACGTTATATAAACAATCAAACCTCATTTCAAATCTAATGTAAGCTTAAAGTATAATCCCAATCAATGTCGAGCACATCAATCTAACGGAAAGAAAAGGGCATCAATTGGCTTACCTTTCCTCTTCTTATAAATCAAGCTAAAATAAGACAAAATAAATTATATCAGCATACAAAAAAAACATTAGCTGATGCGTTAACCTTCTTGGGAGCATTTTCGAATAACTAGGACCCCTATTCCATTCTCAAAGCAAATGAAAAGCCTGAAATGTTTGGTTCAAATTTATAGATATGAGGATTGGGCAATTAGTAAGCAAATGGCAGCAAGACGTAAAGACTGTAGTAGCAATAGTTTTATGAAAGAATGTTGAAAATCCCATGACAACGTCACTGATGAGCACGATTAATAAAAAACAGCCGTAATTTTTGGCTCTCGTTTTACAAAGGATGCAAATAGAGTACTTTTCTTCAACGGAAATAGAGGGGGAAGGAAATTTATACACAAACATAAGCATACTTAAGTGAGTCTGAAAAAAAAGGGGGAGGAATTAGCACAAGAGAGACAAAAATGGCAGCGTAGACAAATCGAGTCTTTCGATACGGAACAGAGACAAACTGTTTGAGCTGAAATGAATATTGTTTAATAAGAGCTACCATCACCAGTCTCTCTTACAATCATAACCAAATTCGGAATTGCCCATTACAATGGCAGATCGATCCTTCATAAACACTGTGAAATGATGTTATTTAATGATACAATAAAACAAAATATCCACCATTTGATTCAAGGAGCAACAATCCTATCTTTTCTGTATAACTGCTACGAAAGAGCACAGATAGCAACAATTGATATCCACAAAACGATACTTTCTGCATAAATGAACGGGCAACCAAATAAAACCGAGTAAAAATGATGAAAACAGGTGTCACTTGTAACGAGGGAGCTTTTTTTTAGCTTAAAATGGCCATCTCTTTAACAGATTGAAATCTTCATCTATACCACAGCAACTTACTCTCTTTGTTCCGTGAGGTGGCTCAGAGAATCCCTTTCTGTTAATTTCTTGACTGCTAGATCAGTACGTTCACATGCGTCTTCGTACTCCAGTATCATACACTCTATTTTTCGTACTTGATCTCCAAGTGATCCTAACAAAAAGAAGACAGAATTTTAAGAGTACATACAGCTGGGGCGGAGGATTTACAGTTTTTTGATTACTAACTAATCCATCCAATACCAAAAAATGAAAAAGTTGAAACTTCTCAGTGATGACTGTGAATAGGGTTCACCGTGGTCCCTCTTCATCATTTCACTTATTGGAGGGCCCTTTACTAGAACCTTTCATGCTTATCAGTTAATTCAAGCATAGCACATCTTCAGTCACAAATACATGAATAGACAGTAGTCCCGTCATTTAATTAACTGATGGAGCCAGATGTAAAATCTTATAGCGCAAAATTCTAAACAATTACAGAATTTGACACGAGGAGACATAAAGTGACAGGATTAGCACCATCAATTTGAAGAATATAGAAGAAAAGCTTTCACTTTCCACTCACACAAAAAAAAGTTACATTACAAGGACTGTCAGCTTGCAATATGATTTCATCCCGAGCTATGTACATCACATAAAAGAGGGGCAGAACGTGGTAAATGACTTCCAAGAGCAAATGAAGTGCCTAAAAATTCTTGTTTATACTTACCTATTTGGGAAGTTGCTATTTCCACTTTGGCCTGGATTTCCGGCAAAGCCAACAGGTTGCTGTGTAAAGCGCTTACCTCTGCGTCCCATTTTTGCCAAGATTTTAAAACATTGTGGATTAAATCATCAGGTATCTACAATGCAATCATCATCAGCATATGCTGTGCTATTTTAATTCATAAGAGCTACATCAGGGTAAGAGGGGTATTTATTGGAGCAAAGTTCAAACATTATCCCAACGCTCTCTATAACATCGAGTATAACTGAACAGAGGATCCAACAAGAAACATCATGAATATTTTCATTAACAGTCCTGAAAGTATACCAAGTTCCTACATATCTGATTTGGGATGTAACGAAGTGAGTGAAAATAAAAGGTTATTTCTTCACATTACAGAACAACGCAAGATGCATCAATACAATACATGGTCAACGTTTGGGAATTTAAAATGTTAAAAAGAACAATGAGAAACATTTGTATGGTCTAATAAAATGCTAATGCTGTTGCAAAATGATGCAAGAGAGACTAAATGCCTTAATTAAATGAAATTTCCAGGAAGATTAAACTCGGTAGTATGTTGATTAACTTTTGCCTAGAACCTTCTGATGTATGTTTGAACAAGTTGTTCTTACAATAAAAAGCCAATGACCTTCAAATGCCTTTTCACACCTTCTCTGCAAAGGCACTAAAACAACTTTACCCCATAGCCGTGATTAGGAGCAAGATCATACTGTTGTTCTCTACATTCTTTACCCTACCTTGGGAGTCCATCCAACACAAAATGGCATTTCTACCCAACAACTTGTACTAACAAAACAACTGAAACATTTATTCTTTGATACCTACAATGTAAGGTTTACATCAACTGATTGTATAAACGAGGTTATGGTAGATTTGTGTAATGTTGCATCAATCTGGTAGCCAACACCGAGTCACTGATACATTTATAGTGTGTAAATGTATGTCACATTTAAAAGTGCAAACTTTGATGATTAGATTCAGTTACAGGTATGCAAGGGATGAGGCTGCCACTTACGATCCAATACGGTGAAGATACACCTTAATGTGCATTTCATTAATGCCAATCTGTGGTCATATCCATTGTATCATATCTTATCAATTACTTACTTGCGCTTTTTCGGCATTTACTACTGACTCTCTGTGTAACAACACCCAGTCTTCCTGAAATCTGTAAAAATTAGAAATAAGACATTCCTCTACCACTTGAAGTTGACTATCTAAAGCTAATTTCTGTTCTCCACAATACTATGTTTAGGCAACCCTCCCATAGGGTGCCTATATTTAATTATCATGATATCCCATCCATACACCCTGGCTCCAGCTCTCCTTCATTTCAGGGTATTGCCAATAAGGACTTTTCAATTTTCAAATCACAGTTTTTATTCAAAACCATCCAACAATTATGCTGTTTATAGCATTACAGTGCAAAGAATGAAAATCTCTAAAGCAAAGAAGAACTTTCATGCAATCTTTTTGCATGGCAAATTAGAGATTTTTGAAAGTAGTGTCTGATCAACTAATCAACATCCACTGATCAACTTTGTATATATGTTGAATAAACCCACTGATGAACTAAAAACTGAAGTCATGGAGAGGGAACATCTATGCAGTCTATGTAGTTTTTTGGGAGAACCAAATCAATCTGTTAAGGCAAGGTATTACTGTGTAGTCCATTTAAGTGGGTTTGAGAATTTTTTTATATCATAATGCTTACAAAAGTAGTCTACTTGCTATGGGCAGTTTTCAATAGGACCGTAAAAATACACTGCAAAATGGGAGCCATGTTACGGATTTGGCTCAGCTGGCAACATCTGTGTGGACAGACAACAGCATTGAAACAGCAGCCTATCATATAAACCAAATACACCCAAACAATCTTAATTTTTAACAATAAATAAACACCAGATATACTCTGTATACTGTGTAATAACTTTTCCTAGACCTAAGCAGAAAATGTGGTAACCAAACTCCTGGTCCAAAGACAAGTGAATGCAAGTGACAATGCAAGATCAAAGTATGGAAAAGTATACTAATGAACTTGATCTTATAAATTCTACAAAACTTTAACTGTATTTCATTACAAACTGAAGGGGTGGACAATCATACAACTTTCTGGCATTGGCATAGTTCTCATCTATGGTATTTACTGTTTAGGATAAATGTAAATTAAACAAACAAACAGTTAGTAGTTAACTGAAACAAAAGGTGAAAAGAAAATCCAGTCTGCATCTTGATGGTTGCTCCTCCCCAAATCAAACTGAGTCACAGTCCCAGTTTCTGTTAAACTAAGCTTAGTTCAAATTTACAGCAAAATACAGGTTTCCACAATTACCAACAGTAATACACAAATAAGTACTTGCTATCAACCACCCTGTGCATCAATTTTGTGGCATCGTCAAGCTAAAACACTACTTATGCTTTAAGCAATTTCATTGCTCTTTATGGGCATGCATTATAAAACTGCTTTGTCACTTTACATGGTACACCAAAAAATTGTCAGCACAAAACCAAAAAACAGATGTAATTTCAAACAATATTCATCAAAGTGCCCACCTCTTGTAAAGGTCATAACCAACATCTAAATTACAGTCAAACACTTGTTCATCTCTAAAATTGAAGCAGAAATGGACATGAAACACAAAATAATTAATTTACCACTGGACAAAATGCCTTTCAATCTGTCAATTAATCACCACATTTTAACTGAATTTAACTCTTAGACCTTGTTATTTATTAATTATCTCTTATCCTTGCAAATAGAATTGTATCATTATATACTAACATAGGTATTATAAAAGTTAAATTAAGTCTCATGTACATGGGCATCACCGTTAAAACTGCATCATATTGTTACTGGTAGTCTAACATCTTTACAAGAGGAGAAATGTTTAAAGGAGTAGTACCATGGTGGGTTGGAATTGAGATAAGAAAGGTACATTATTGATTACAAACTATTTACATGTTAGAAGAATGTACAGAGAAAAGTACAATGTTTAAGAATGCTCTCAACTTACCACATAATGCCAAGAATAGTACAGGATTCAACCAAGAAATTAAAGTAGCTCTAAAGAGTGTTTATCATTGATGACTAATGTATCAGCCAGTGTAACAAATAAGAATAAAAAAGGAAAATGATGGGTAAAGTAAGTTTATCAATGGCATGAAGTTAATATATGTAGTAATGTTGGAACATCAAAATATCAGGTCATAGATGGTAGTAATATAGACCCAACCCCATTTAGATTAGTTGGGTTAACACTTTGAGATCAAACATAGTTATAATTCACAGATTTTATGTTGTGCAGGTCTATTAATCAGATCAGCAATAAAGACTCTTGACTAAACTACAACAAAATAATACATTGATTTAATATAATGTTTCAAGTTGGAAATACTACATGTCCTCTGTTACCTCAAATATCACAATTTGTTTAGGGTAATTATATATTTAGCTGAAAACATTTTAGTATGGTACATGCTGATAGGATTTACAGGTTAACCATTATGAGCTGTCATACCTCACTTGATGAACATCCTCAACTGCCAATGCTTTCCTATAAAATGTTTGTAAGGTAAAAAAGGAAAAATCTACTAAATAATTATACAATTATTTATCATCAGCATGTATATATGAAGAACGTATCTGCATATGCAAAAATGCAAGTTTTCTACAGAATGCCAACATGCATGCATGCATCTGGATTTAGAGGCTTTACAGCAAGAGAGTTGACAAAGATGTTTTATAAAGGAAATCCATACATGACCAAGGCAAGAGACTTTTAAGCTAGTAACAAAAGTACAAGATGTTGCTGAGTGTACATTGTGGCTATACGGCTAAAAGGATTTGACAATGCCTGGCTTGATTAACCACATAGCCACAACAAGACATAGCCATTGTGGCTTCACGAGGGAAGGGCATAATGCAAGTCAAAAATTTGTTTGATGTTAAGGGGTCAAAACAGGGACTTGAGCATCTCCTTACAGACCACATATAACAATGAACAGCTAATGGCTGCTAGTTTATTAAGCATGTGCATGTGTGTGTTCCTGCATCATTTTTTACCAAATTCTACTGGAACCACTACATCATTATTTCAACCATGCTTGAAACTAAGATATGTCAGGAAATGCGAGGGGAAACTAACTTCTAGTAGTTTCATAAGCATTTCTTATTTAGAATTCCAGTACAATTAAGACTTACCCTATTTCTTGAAAAGAAGCCACAACTTTCATTTATTTTTCCATAAAAAGATTGTGGCCTCTATTAAGCTGAATATAAAGTGACAGGATGTATCATTACTTTGTTTTCAATCATTCACATGAAGCCATTGAAGCGTAAAGAAATGCATTCAAAAATTGGGCTTCAAAATGCAAACATTTGCATGAATTTTGATTTCAGTTGTGAATGTGGCAGAGAAAAGACAAGACTTACAATTAAAAGAACTTGTGATCAAATATGCTCTAGAAAATAACAATAGAGAAGCTGGTAAAAAGATCTCTATTGGTTAAGGCATGGTTCAACATTGGAGAAAGAAATCATGTGATATCAGCGACCAATCTTCCACTTCCTCTCAAAGTAAAATGAGAAGATTATGTGCTGCAGGAAGAAAACCAGTTCTTGGGAACATTGAGGAGGAGCTATTGGAGAAAATTATTGATGAGCGTGAGAAGCATCACCATGTTCCATGTAAATTGATAACTGTTTTGGCAAAGCAACTTTGCTACTAAACTCAACTTACACAATTTTCAAGTGAGTAGAGGTTGGCTTTTAATTTCATGAGATGAAACAGTCTCTCCATTAGACGAAGAACAGCTATTGGATAAATCATTGAGAAGGATGGTTTAGCAAAAGTAGCAAAATTTGTTAAATTTTGTGAAAAGCAGAGAAATACATTTGGCTTCTCTCTTGGAAATACTGCCAACCTAGGCGAGACACCAATATGGGTTGACGTAATCAGTCAAAACAGATGGCTCTAAAATGAAACCGTTTGTAGTTATACCAGTAGTTCAAAATAACTGTTCTATTTTTATAATAAAATGCACTATTTCTTAAAAATTATCTGTAGTGTAGTTGTTTTCATGATGCCCAGACATACACACATGTCATGACACAACTAGCAATTAATTTGTTTTTCTAACTCTTAAGATAAAAATTTTTTTGCAACAAGAACTGTGTTAGTAGAAATGTGATTATAATGGATGAAGAAATATATAGATTAATACACATCAAGATTTTCAAATCATATAAAGGATGCAACATAACTGCATCTGTTAAATATGTACATTGTATGCAAAATATGATATAAAATGTTCCAAATTTGCACTGTAATTATTGTTATATGGAAGCAAGCAAGTTCTTCAGTCACATACAGCAACATTAGTCTCTAGAAAATGAAATCATGAATGGAATGGTCCCTGGAAGAAGACTTCAAGGAAGGCCAAGAAGACGATGGAGTCAGGTCATCATATCAAGCCTGAATACATCCTATATAGGAACAAGGAGACGGGCTGAAGATTGCAATGTGTTTTTACAAGCTGTGGCAGAGGCGACAACCATCAATGATGGTTAAGCAACGATGACGATGACAATGTAAGTTAGTATTTTCCTTTTTTATTAGTGTATTGTTCCTACATTTTGTTTTAAGTGGATTATTGATGTGGTGCTCTGGAGCTTTGAATTAATATTGGGAATGTTATTGTATCATATCTCCATACAATTGTGTTTGATGTGCGTTGGAAATTTTCATGTGAGGTTGAGGATACAAAAAGCTTAAAGAAATTGCAAATCTTCATCTTTCAGCTGAGATCATGCACTTATGTGGCAAGTAAGCCAACAGATGCTGACTGTTAAAAGTAGTTTCAATTGAAAAAACTCCTTCATGATTTGTTTTGTTCATCAGTGCATTATCCTATTTAATGTGCATTTCCACTATGCTACCACTACCATACACCATATCTTGGTTCCATATAACATAACAGATCTAACACAAGAATCATTACTTTTGTTTCATGTCCTGAAATGTAGCACACATATTTACACAGACACATGAAAGTTCCACTTAAACCTCAACATCTATGGGTCATTTTAACATCATGCATTTCTTACAAGTCATTGCTCTAATTCCAATTGATCTTCAAACTATCAAACTATATTATAGTTTCAATGGCTTCTCCATGCATTATTATACTCTCCACAATTTTCCTGGCAATACTGCAATGTTAGCCCCCCCCCCCCTCCAAGAGAATAAATAAATTTGTAATCTTAAGCAAACGCAAAGTACAGCAATCAATTCTACAGCATTTACATTATACTGAAACACATAATTGGTAAAGATAATGCATCATATGCACCATTGAAAAGCTATTACTTGTGACAACAGTTGCACTGACTGCTGCCGACTCATGCACTGTTAACTTCAACAATGTAAGTGAAATTGGCAAGGCTACCCTTGTGCAATGTTACAAGAAAGTAATTATGAGTAATTTACGCATTCCAAAGGATTAGGTCTCATTCTAATCTATGCTGTAAGTAAGATAAAAGTTCACATTGTCCTGTTTATTGTACATCTGCACATTTCCCAATGTTAACACACTATTGTAAACATCATGCTGGACCTTGATTGCAAAACAGAGGCAATTTAACATAACTTCAATTAATTTATGTCAAAATGAGAACAGAACACATCCTGCCTCATTTCCCAATGTCAGAGCCCACCATATCCATAAATATGTCTTTATATTAAGGTTATCAATTTCAAACTAAGACTTGCCTTTTTATAGCTTCTGGTATCAGATGGCCACAAGACTACCTTGTAGGGTAGGCATTCAAATTGTTTCTTAATCATATGATAAATGAACTATATGTGTCTTGTATCCACATTTACATGTAATATGAATACTGTAGAACATATTGCAGTACTTATTTTTGCTTAAAAATACATATATCCTGATCTTCACAGGGGGTAGGAGGTTGTAATACTACACTAGAACCTCCCCTCCCCCCAATAAAATTCTTTTCTTCTGTATACTGGCTTACTAAAGCTGACATTTCCTTATGTAACTTCATCATACACATAATTTGCAGTGCCAAGTGTCATGGTGACAACACAAGATCAAATTGACTTAAACATCTTTAAGTATTGCTCAAAGGGATATCAACCTGTTCCTACTATCTCACTATCTTCTGATCTCCTTGACCTTGGTTTCACCAACTTGATTTTACATTTCTTCCTTTTATGCTCATGGACACAAATAAATGCTGAATCACCCCCACCAACCTGACAAGATAGGGTCCAATCTGCCTTTCCAGACTGTCTTTACCATGTCTGAAATTATCATGTCTCAAATTTATCTTATGATATCAAACAAAAAAACCTGGTTAAGTTACTGCTGTTGAGCCTTTACTTCACAGCTTTTTCATTATATACTATCCATAGCATAATACAAAGTGATGGAACAAGTTACCTGGCCTTTTTATTAACTGTCTTTGCTTCTCTTTTAGCTTTCTCAGATATAGATTTCAAGCTGTGAAGCAAAACAATGAAAAGAAGAAGTTAAAGGAAAAGCATCTGGCTATTATATTGCCAAAAAGGTACCCATGATGACTAGACATATACAATGTTGGTTTACCTATATAAACAGGGATGGAATTGTAAGTAGTAATGATACTAGATAAAGTCGGTCCTTTGTTAGGAGCTGAAGGAAGTTCAGTTAGTTCAAAAGTTTTCTATCCTTTCTTCGTACAGTACGTAGAGCTTGACATAGGCCTAAATGGGTTTACCAAAATATAACGAACATGATCATGTTTACAATCACTGATAATGTGTAATTCCAGTGAGAAGTCAAATTATTACAGCCTAAGTATCAATAGACAGCATAACAATCAAGTAAACAAGTTAAATTTTCTTAAAATTTACAGCAAGAGAAAGTAGGAGCTCTACTAGGACGTGTACGTGTTAGTGTTCGTTGGGGCATTTCCTAATGGTAAGCACAAGTACAAAGTACGTACCTATGACAAGGCAAAGCCGTGTTTTCACGGCGGAGTCATAAGGAATTCAGATACAATTGGTAAAATTCCACGCTAAAATACTTACTCTCTCCTAGCAGATTAGAGTACTATATCATGGAAGTCCGGATATGGATGATATGACTGTCCCTAAGCTACGGTATACTGTAACTATCCTGTAGCGCAGCGTTTCTAAAAGTTAACGAATCCCTGAATGTTGTTATCAAAATGAAATCTATCTAAAGCTCATCCAATTAACAGTGATTAAAATAGCTTTCCTGCAAACTGATAGCTAAGTATCGTCTATAAATGGCGTAGAGTGCAGGCGCACCCATATCCTAACTTATCACATTGTACAGGCCTGCTTCAACACATGGACAAGCACAAGATCAAACTTACCTTACTGACAGATCCTGCTGCACACTGTGAATCTTTTCCTTGATATTCCAACTCCCCAGAGAACCTTTGGCGTTTTCTTTCACTGCTATTAGCTTTTCCATGTTTTCGTTGAGAAATCTTGCGATTACAACCTGGCAAAACTTTCAACCCATGTTCGCTCCTCGAATTCTCTCCAAAAAATTTTCTCTTGAAGAATAATAAATTCTGCATAAGAGTCCAACATAAATTTATTGGTTTTCCATTGACGCCAAAAGTTGTTAGTTGAAAATCATTGCTTTTCAGTGTCTCAGTTTACACATGCATGCTATCCACTTGATCCGTCAGCTCCTGATTCAATTCCGTTTTGAAACGGTGGCATGTAGCACGTGAAGCAGGGCACTGCTTTAACCATTTTGTCTTCTACAAACTCTTGTGCAAGAATTGGTCGATAGACTTTGTGTTGTTCCTCGTGTTGCATGAGTGACGATATGCAAGAGCAGCTAATAGTGTCTACTTAGCCATGTTTAACACTATGACTTTTGGATGCTGACTGCTCTGCCACACAATCAAATGTTCAGTCAAGCTGGCAAAGGAGTCTTTCCTTAAATCGGGGATTGTTGAGCCCTATGGTAATTTGATCCTTGATTAGATATTTCTTGAGGGTCCCAAATTTACTTGTGTCGGCTTTCAATTGGATTATAAGTGATGATTAAGTCAAACAAACGTGCTGCTTTCCTTGTCGTGTTGAAATTGGAACTCTCGCACGTGACATTCCCTCTTACCAAAGGCAGTCAAAGTACCAAATACGATGTGGTTTTCTTCGACGTTTTCTTAGACGTCGACTAAAACTAATAACAATAGATGAGTTAACTAGACGAATAGGTTTACTTCTGGTGCAACGTCATGTTGTCATTTGAGGCGACTATTAGATAGACTAATATAAGATAATACAATTGCATTTTGGGTAAGCAACTAATCAATATATTTCATATTTACATAGGTACATTTCAAATTGATGAAAAACTACAGATTGTGACACCATGTTCAGTTGATAGCAGCACAAGGATAATGATATGAATATTTACTCATCATTAGAATCAGGCAAACGACGAATTAGTCAACAGTAGCGGCTCGTCCATATTTGCAAGTCTTGCGGGGAACACCCAGAAATTTTCACCAATTATTCATGGTGTTTGACCATGTCGGTTTTCCGCATTATTCAAATTATCTTCTTGTTCAAGTGAATAATTCTGTTTCTTCTCCTCCAAATTCCTACTTTAAACATAACATTAATCCGTTCCGCTTTTTGTAGTACCCAGGCAGTGTTGGCAGAACCTTTTGCAGCAGAAACTCTTAAAAATTTTGACAGGACACGGATATGGGGCCCATAAAGGCTGATTTACACGCTACGATTTTGTCTGGCCGACTCACAGTTGATATGACATACGTCTATTGTCCAGGAGCCTGATTTCACGGTTGTTGATCTCAGCACGAATCAGGACGATTTTTAGAAAATCTGCAACATTTAAACAAATTTAGTCCCGATTTTGGATGTTGTGGCAGTGCCTCAAAGTTTTAAAATGGACGCCCTGAAGTCGCAATGGAAAGCATGAATTTCTGTAAAGCAAAAACTACATTACTGTTAGGAACGTCTTGTAGGGACACTCTGTAGGTGTATCAAAGAATAATGCCGTGAGATTTTTATTTGAAATTTTGGCATTGTTCTAAGTTTTTGATGACAAACAAACCAGCGAAATGACTATGTATTTTCTCATGCAATGCTATAATTCCACCCAAATGAATGCAACTCGCAGAATCTAGGTGATTGCTTATTTACCATTTTCAAGTAAGGTCTCCTATTCCGCTTCTCCTACTGTTTCTGAACAAGATCAAGTTGCAGTATTTTGTGCTCAAAATCGTGGAGCGTGTCGTGGAGGCTGATTACACGTACGACTAATTTTGGGTTGGTCACGTAATCTGTGGGAGGGAGGAAATCAACGTAACCCATGCAACGGATAGGTTACTTTGTTATCCATCATGCAACAGAGGTGAGATAACAGCGATGCCAGTATCTCATGCTTGAATGAATGAAAAGATACGTGAAACATGAAAGCGGGTTTCATAGTCATGCTGCTCGCGACAACAGCAAGTAGCATTGTCACGACAACATGTAGCAGACAGCGTTCATATTCGCCCTTTCAACAGCATAAAAAGTTGTCACGAGAATCTTGTAGCCCACACCGTTCATTGTTTGATTTTCCTGCAGCGTCCTGTGGTGTCGAGCTTTAAACATCACAATGAAAGAACTTGCTTTATCTGGTCTTATAAAATCAGAAATGGACCTCTCAGATCTGTGTAATCTTACTTTATCTAACTTATAATCAATATTTGAAAGCAAGAAGACAGCATCAGAAGAGGCACTAGTATGTATGGCCATTCGATTTGCATAGAAATCAACGAGGAGGTTGCTTTTAAAAAACAAAATTTCTGTTAAGCTTATCGGGATATCAAATTTGACACACACACACCCTCCAGCTGTCGAAGACTTAAATGGTCCCCAATTTAAATCAACATTCATTTGAAAAATAATGTACTTTCATATTTCGCGACACACTAGGACGTGAGTGCAGCAAGCAGTCTTCTGAGTATTTTATCACTTGCAAACAGTTGCAACTTGAAATCCATACAATTTTGCTGTTCTGTTGCAGATGTTGTTGTACGTGTGATGTGTATATTTGGATGTTAGGGGGACAGCTCTATACGTGCCACGCAATAACTCTCCTCAAAGTAGCCATCCTTTAAAGTTGAAAGCTAAATAAACGCTTTTCTCTATTAATTTCCCCCCTTTTCTGCAGAAAAGCTATTTATCCCAAGGGCCTTTATTCGAAGCATTGCGGAAAGTAATGATATCCAAAGTCGACACGACGACCATATTACACTGGTTACCCAAACTACAATTCATGCAAATCACAACAATGCAAGCACCCCAACTCTCCTCAAAAAACATATAATTCCAAGAATGGGGCACGCACAGTGTTCAACTGAGCTTGATAGTGCCCTTTGGATGCTAGTGGCACCCTAAACAAACAACAAGCAAAGTAAAGAATCACGCACGTTTTCTTAGAATAACAAGCGTGGCATTAAGTATTAACAGATTTGAAATAAAGCAAGAAAAAGCTTTTTCAATCCAAAAACAACTAGTTTATACAAGGTCCGCTCTAAAAATGCAACGGCTATGAAATTATAAGTCATTAGCATCTATATGTTTATTAAGGGAGAGTAGGTTGCGTGCCTCTCAACCTCTATGTCCAGTGAGTTAAGGGATATTTCTGTGGAGAAGATTTTTCAGATTCCATATCAGCATGATGTCTACAAAAGGAATAAAATTATACAGGAATGTGGATGCCTTGTTCAAGATGACTTGTAAGGCAAAACCATAAACTTAATCTGCAGAGAGCTCGGAAAAAACTTTCAGAGTAGGTGCTCGAAAAAGTCAATGCAGCCAACTTGCCTAACTGAAAAACACTTGCACTATGGCAAACAGTAAAATATGCAAATATAAAATGAAGAAGTAGATGCATCCACCCACCTTCCCTCTTTCCCGTAGATGGAAAAATATTGAGGGGGGTAGAGTTTGATTGATAAACTTTCCATATGCTAATCCAGTACTTTAGCTCATGTTTCTGAAGTGCTTAGATAGAGTAGTGTGGCTTTCGGGCACAAATGCTCGCCACCCTGGTCTGTATTTAAAAGAACTGTAAATGGCTTATATCACAACTTATGAAGATAAAGAAACCAAGGAGCACAAAGAGCTGCTGCTGATAGGCAAAAGGATCACAGCATCAACTTATTGCAACTTTAAGTATCATCGTCCAAGAACTTGAATGGAGATCATCAATTGGACATTATTTTGATAGCTTTGGAGAACGTGAACTTGTAAGGGGAAATAATTATGCTCGGCGGAATTAAATTAACTTTATGCTAAACTATGTGTTTGTAAATTAAAGAATGAAAGTACCAAAGATAAAGGAAATGGAAATCACCATCGGAAACACCAACAAAGAGCAATCGAGTGATCAATACCTTCCACCTTAGCAATTGTGAGCAAGCTCAACTAGATTTACTGAAACTCTGAGGTAGATAGCCAAAGTACTGCAGTTGGATCAAAATCATATGTAACAGTTTGACAACATTCTAGTCCACTGAATATACGTTGTAGAGTTTTCGATCAATTATCACTGCCCTCTTGAAATCAAAACATCGTAACACAACCAGACATAAACTTTACTTACGTCTCCAACTGCTCCAGAGTAATGTGTAGTGTGGAAATACCACACTCCATGGTAGTCTGGAGAAATGACATGGCTTCATAGAATTACCACTTGGCCTTTTTGGTTGCTGGGTCTCCACTTTGACCTTTTGAAGTCCTCTTGACTCTCAAGTACCTGTCACGAAGCCGTTTCTATTTCTTCTTTTCCTGGCCAACCAAGGCGTTCTGAGATGCCTGTCCAAGCATTATTCTTCCTGCCACTATCGCGGTA
>JAAAKL020000197.1:0-52819 GCA_010016065.2 Carybdea cf. marsupialis auct. non (Linnaeus, 1758)
AAATACTGCAGTTACCTTAGGTTTGACGTCCTATCTGCTGATATTTTTCAAATCGCTATAAAACTTCTTCAATCACACCTCCATTTTTAATCTAGCTCACCATACAATTACAAGGTTGTGTTATTTGCCTTTGTACTTATTGGCAACAAAAGAATATATACATATATATAGATATAGTAACTCAATAGCCATGGATTCGTTAGTTTCTGGTGAGGATCTAATCTGAGACCTCTCACAAAAACACTGACTAAATAGTACAAAGGACCTCTCACACTGAAGAAGCCTACTCCATCATCGCACTCAATAGTGCAATAGTTCAGTCAACAATCCAGGATGTCAATCCAAAACCCTTCCCATCATGCTAGTGGTGGTGGTGGGTTCAATGCTGAGTTCATGTTTTCATAGCAAGAAGACCCATCTTCAACCCCTACCAGCACCACATTTATTTATGTCTATTTGGTTATTTACTCCATCTTTGCTATCATATATAAACATGTACACATATAATACTCATTAAAATACACATTATCTTAGACGTGTTGATATCAATTCTTCCCTCAATTTGGTCGCCTCAGGACATTTTAGGTACGTTACATATATATATATGTAACAGCTATATGTATATATATGTATATATAGCCTGAGGAAGAGGATTTATTTCTCGAAAGCTTGCAGAAGCAAACTGCCGTGGTTTTTACTGTTTTTATATATGTATATACATATATATAACCATAACAGCTTAAGCTTTTGTTATCCATCCTTTGCATGCCAGAATAACATAAGCCGAGTATTCCCCTCCATTTAAAATACAAAGGAATATGTTGAGACTCATCTGCCTTAGACAAAGTATTTCCTCTGACAGGACACCCTCTCCCTATGACAAAACGTGCGATTCCATACCGTTTTCAACACTTTTCTTTGTTACTGGCGACTTAATTCACACCAAGCCGCTCCTTGGCGTCTAGTATCTCACTTTAGAATCAGTCTCCGGGGTAAATTAAAGTCTGACCCCTATCTCACCAACTTGACGAGGCACTGACAGCTCAAATATAAATCGATCTCTCATTCCCTTACCAGAGGAACGTACCTTTATCGTTAACTTACGCACGAAGATGTGTTCACATAAACCCCGCTTAATTGTGTCGTGCTTTCTTTTACTTTGAAGCAGATTTCTATCAAAACAAAGGCAAGTCCCCAATTGACTTCAAAGCATATAAACAGAATCCAGCTGTCTTGGCGAGCACAAGATGTTTGTATATTCACCTGCAACGTAAAATTTGCGAACCACCATTTCAAATGCTTTGTTGGCTGCCTGCAGCTTTTGACCGACGAAAAGAACAGAGCACGATTAAATCAGAAAATCTTTTGAGTATCTTCGCATCGTTTCAGTGTTTTACCCCGGTCATTCCCAAGCAATGAGGGTCAAAATATCAAATCCCTTCACACAATATGTATGTGAGCCGAGGAACGTGATGTTTTTCAACGGAAATTTATGTATTTGTTTTCTTTTAAGACCCATTTTTGTGCACGACGCGAACATGCCATAAGGAACAACAACCAAGATTAAATGAATCCAGTGTGATGCTCGATCTGTGAATCACAAACAATGAGACCCATGAAGCCATCATTATGTCCACACCTTGTCGCCTTCATCACGGTCAACCCTCGGAAGTCGGCGCCTTTCTTGTCTTCAATTTGGCCCAGGTATGACCAGCCCAACGCCTGCCAAACAATGCATCGCAACAATATTGATCGAAGAATTCTACGTGCTGAACACGAATAGAAATTTACGCTTTGATTTAGCTTCTATCTGTTGAAGATTACCCATGCGTTGGGACATTTCTTTTCAAATAAGTGGTGGAATGATTGCTGGTTTTTCGATCTGATTGAAGGACCTGTTACCAGTGACCCAAACTGAGCGAATAGGTATTACCCATTCTGTTATATTCTAGATATCTTGAAAACTTAACGATGCAGTACAAGGGCATTCTTCAACTAAAATAAACCTCAACAGAAAATAACAACTCTCAGTATTCATATGATCGATGATAAAATTCTAAACCTTACATGGCATAAGTATATGTGGTGTAGAAGGGTGAGAGAGACTACCGGCACTAGCACTGGAAACACTACGAATGAGCAATCTACAATAAGACGAAGGAAAGCCTTAAGAAGGTTACCAAATTTTCATCTAATGTGACAATCTTACGGACATATGTTTAAAGAATTATCTAAAAGTCAAAAATGCAAAATAACATGAAACGCTCTTCAAAACATCTGGCAGACGCTTATCATACGGTATTATATTTTCGTCATCACTGCAAAGGGGTTTTATATTTCTTTAAGACTCAAATACTTGTCATTTTTTCTTCACCCGAAAAGTTTGTTAGCTTTCGCCGTCCTTATGTAATGGCTACCCTATGCTACCACCTGTTACCCCCGGCTTACCTACGGGTCTTCCCCTAAGGGGGTTTCCCCAGCAGCTCTCACTGGTGCCTCACTTAAATAGTGTTCACAACGCCTGCCTAGAAAGTAAATAAAGGAACATGTACCTAAATCCGATT
Source organism: Carybdea cf. marsupialis auct. non (Linnaeus, 1758) (assembly GCA_010016065.2). Lineage (NCBI taxonomy): Eukaryota > Metazoa > Cnidaria > Cubozoa > Carybdeida > Carybdeidae > Carybdea > Carybdea cf. marsupialis auct. non (Linnaeus, 1758). The sequence continues at coordinate 2,565 of JAAAKL020000197.1, forward strand.
TCAATAATGATATCAAATAGGACTGCTCGGGTTGTATGGTGCCCTTTTAAAATCAATAGCAGAGCGTTAAAAGAGAGAAAGAAACCGCGATACATCAATATTTTATCATAACGATAAAACGTTTCGACGATCGACAGTAGGTTATCGCGTGACAATTCTGTGATCCTGGAGTAGACCCCTCATCTACACTGCTCTAAGGAAAAAATTTATGTCCATAAGAAAACAGAGTGTATGTCGACAAGTGCTAGGGTGACAGGTCCTGTACAACGAGCAGATTAAAGGAAGTCTCAACAACCATTTTCAATCCTTTGAAGTGTTTCCAGAATTTGTGGAATTTAGTAACGAGCTGCTGAAAAGCTCGGTTGGTGAGGAACCAAGCTTCTGTATTCTAAATGGCAGTATGAATCATAGATATTACGCGACCCCTCTGACGACAGAAGACAAAAACACTGAAGTATTGGCTTAGTGTCACACTTCAACAGCGGAATCATTGAAAATAATGGGAGAACACTGTTTCATTGTCATATTCGCCGGTCACGTAGAAACGGGTAGTTCGTGTTTGTCGATGTAATTACTCGAGTGGCTGGTCAAAAACGCATCCTGAAATCACACTGTTTCGAAGCATTAGCTACCCTCTTATTTCCCTCGTATTTATGGTGTAATAACGAAGCTCAGACAACTCCTATATTATGATCAACTTCGCTGTTTCTCGAATTAAAACGGCGAAAAATTACAGCTCAACAACCAAAACAATGCCATCGTCTCCACTAATGTCGACCAAAACGGACCATCACTGACACTGAAATGGGCCAGACAAGCAACATATCGAATGTATCCGTAAATAAAGTCAGTCGAATTTTCATATATGAAGACAAAATATAACAGAAACATAATTTGCAGTTAAGTTGTAAATTTAACGAAGTATGAGCACTCACCTTGCATCGATATCTCCAGATTGTATCGGTTAAGCACAATCTATGGAACAATTTACAAGTTTTGCTAACATTAACTAGTCCACTAGCTGGAACTTGTTCTAAAATTAAAAGAAGGACATCGTCCGTCAAGTCAGTAAGCTGTAAATCTCTAATTTCCCTTTGTTTGACTGATGTTCTACTGTCCTTCAGATCTCGACAACAAGTGATCGAAGTTCTTGACTTGGGATCCTTTCTTTTCCTTTTTCTCCTTCGAAGCAAACGTGAACACGTACTAGTAGTTGGATTCCTTTGTTTATTTCGATTCGGTAAAACTCGGCGGCAGCCTAAATCACCTGATTCGTTGGTAAAGTCGTTATTTTCCAATGAACTTAAGGAGGCTGCCAGTCGTCGTGAACAGCGTTTCTTCCGTAAGGGCTCTTCCACAGAGTCCAACTCGTCGAACGAAACCATCTTTCCCTTCAACGGGCGATAACTAAACTAAACCAATTTCTCCCTTTGATAACTCAATTCGTCAATTCTTATTCCGCCAGCATGACACAGGTTCTGAAAACCCTGGTGCATGTATTATCTCTTTTCTTGTCTCCTTGTCACTGCGATCGCTTGTTAGCCATTAAACACAATAATAACCAGTGAATATAAATTCCGCGCTATTTTTCACACGTGCATAATTTCACTGTTGCGCATGCGAAGTAGTAGCCTTCTTAAGACTCGTGCTGATTTTTCCCATCTTAATTCGACTCCGTTCCTAGAGCAGCGACGACGATCAGTCTTGATAACCTCCACCTGTTCGTCGAAACAAAATATCAAAGGCATGAATGAAAATACAAGCTGGAAATACAAAGGTGAATGGTGAAACTGTGAACGACACAAAAGACTCACTCGAGGCTACCTTCAGGCGACAATGATTTCTCCAGTTTGAGAGAGTGGCCTGAAAATAGCGATCTTTCCGAGCACATGAGTCGCTGGGGTGAAATTAATTCATAGCCTATTGCTACTAACAAACCTGCTCGTTGCGGAACTGGGAAGATCAGAATAAAGGAATGGGCCTTTAGTTCTTATTGCTTAGTTCTATTGTTGAGTTGTGATGCAGGCGACAGGTTGGAGATTACAGGAGTTTCCAAAGTCAAGGCTGCTCTCGTTCGGAGAAGACCTTATGCCTGTTCAGCTTTGTTTCAGTGCTGTGGGTCGCTCAAGCGACGGAGGATAAGCCATTGCTTGTTTCGCCGATATCGCGAGGATGTGCCGCGGACAATTTGGGTTCTAGACGACAGCACTGTTATGTTGTTGATGGTCTTAATGCAAAGAGGCTTGCAGGTGCATGAGGAGTGAGAACCGAATCCAGATTAACTTCGAGTCGACTCTAGCAAATCCGCGTAAACCATTCTACAAGCATTTTGTTCTGGTAAAATCATGATTGGACGCATTTAAGGTTTTACTGACATCCATAATTTCTAAGCACGCAGAAAGATCAAGAAATCGATCTTTCGATACCCGATTAGGTATTGCAAACAGTAGAGGAACGAAAATATTTTTCAAAATACCTCCTTTCTTTTATAGTTTTAATAACCGAACGGCTTGCCCCAGCTTAAAACTGTTTTAGCAATCACTAGAATAAACGAAGCTTCTAGGAGCCACATTTTCGAATCTCTCTAAACCGCTTCCTTTGACAAGATTCATCCATGGCAATCCATCAACAACTGCTGATGTAATAGTAACCTCTCTGGAGCCCAAATAACATATCTAATTTTAAGAGCCTTAAATATCTGCATCTTTTCCTTCCCGAATATTTTTTTACTTACCCGTTGCACGGTAATGGGATATTTGATGAGGATTTCGATAGTTTTACATGTCTGTATGCAGGAGACATATCAAGTCTAGGTAACCTTCGTTTGTTGGCGTTTGTTGAGTGAGTGTCATTTACAACCCATGGAAAGTCCAGAAGGAGGTAATGGGTGCGTTGGTAGCAAGTCAGTATGTACTGAACCGCTCAGATTGTTTCTAGGAAATAGAACCAAAGAATGCCTAACGTCCATTACTGTCATGTAAAACGTTTATTCACTCCAATGAAATTGAAAGAGACACTAGGTTTCTCTCTCAAAATCTACCCCGTCCTTGTCACTGAATTGCAAAATTCCCCACATCATGAAAAATAGCCCAAAAGGGTACGATACCAAGTTAGAGTGACCCTACATCAAGATTCAATTGTTGTCAACCTGGACAAACGGTACTTAGAAAACTATGTTAAAACAGCATTAACTCGTAAATTTGGAAATTTCTTTTCTTTATTAGACAGTGCAATGTTTTCCTTACCACTCATACATACCGTTTTTACATGAGTGAAAAGTTTAACATGCGCAGGCTGGACAAAGAAAACTGTGCATTTATAAGTTTTGTGAGTGTTACCTAAGGCTGTACTAAAAGTGATTTCTGCGAACAAGCCCAGCATTGCTAAATCTATCTGTGGGATTCCAACAGGAGTTTCTAAGTCGCTGCACCTTTAATTTTCTTGTCTAGATACTCTAGCATTCTCTTAACAAAAAACTACCATTACAGTAAACTTTTTGGATCTTTTCTTGCATAACGGTGTTAATAAAACATAGGTGTAAAATCAGATATTATTTAGGGTAAAAGATTTTAATTCTTTATTCGACACCTTTCAGATTTCAAACCGGAAAACCACTCTTTAAATGCTATAAGTTGCCAGAGAAATCCGGGTAAAGTAAGTCAGACCGACCAGCATTTCCCATCTTTTACAATGTCACTTTGAATAAACGTGGAAACTATCATAAATGAGCAACGTTTGGTTCTTATCGGTGCCCAAACACCTGGAACCTGTGCTAAGGGAGCACAAAACACGGTCTTTGGTATCGGACATCGCATCCAGCACTTTTATATAGATTGTAAAACTTTTCATTAAAATGATCATTGGCTGGTATAGCTGATTAGCAATGGAAGGAGTATACTCTATTTGACTGAATTTAAGGGTGAGCTTTGTAAGGTTAGGTTTCCTTTCTTCCAATGTATTACTTTCCAAAATATATCGTTGGTGACATACTTTTTTATTTATTTTTAACTTTATGATGACGAGGAGGTTGTAAAGGACAAGCATAAATCATTGTTGAGACCGGAATACATCTTGAAAAAATCTTGGTTTTCGAACTGCATTTGACTACTTAAAGTGAAAGGGGAGCGTGGAAATAGCATACTGCAGGGCCTTGGCTAGCGGGGGACAAAGGAGAAGTTGCCCCCAGTCTCGGTCTCAAACATCTTTATGTCGTACCTTTGGCATGGTAAGTGTTACAAGTTACTTGTTATAAATCCGCATAGGCCATATAGATAAATAGCAAACAAAGATTTTACGCTTGGAAACAAAATTTTTGTGCCTAAAAGAGGTAGTGCAGTGTATCCAGCCAATCAACGCCCCCTCCTTTGCCCCCGAGGGGAAAGTTTCTAGCTACGGCCCTGTACTGTTGCTAAAGTTCTATGTACAAAATGTTCAAGAAAGGTTCCCCATTCTGTGATGTAGCGAGATAATACACCATATATAGAACTAAATATTTCTTTCCAAGTGTTATATTGAGTTAAGAACAGAAAAGCCAAGGTCTCTTTATTCTCTCCTTTAATTTAAAATAATTCGGATGGAAACACACAATATAACATATACACTATAAAAATATAAAATGCATAATATATAAACAAACAACTAGAAGAACTCAAACTTTGGTATAATTATACAATATCATAAATGCGATATAATTTTGAACGTGAAAATAGAACAATCAGGTGCAAAATATTTTATCTATTTAATATTTTGCGATACAATATTCTTACGCAATTTTCAACAAAAGACGGACCTTTGATTTGCATAAATTCCCTTCAAATGATTTGCCAAGTATCCGCTCGTGGTTCCCATGATGTCTAGGAGTTCAAAGAAATGTTTAAGAGAATTGGAAGGAGCATAGGATCATTTTATTTCCTTTGTCGCTAAAGCTTTTTGGCGAAGCATCTAAAAGACAAAAAAGAGTGCTGTACTAAGTGTTTTAAATTAAACAAGGCAATGAGCTTCCTTTGCATGGAAACTGAATGTTAGTGACGCATATTCTTGAGAGGGAAATTGATGGTACATCTTGCAAACTACTTTGCCACAGGCTCTGACGGTGCTGTCATCTTAGCTTCGCGCGACTTGGACATCAGGGAAATGCTTCGCTGATCTGCAAGGAGCTTTTATCAATACATCTTGTTTTAATAGTTTTTATTGTAATGCTACTGTTTTCAGAATAATTATCTGATGTCACGAATTAAGACGTAACATTTTGTAAAACCTGTTTGTATTGAGTAGAGAAATGGAGCCAGACATATTTCCTTTCACCATAACCTATTGATTACACACTTTTGCAGGAGTCGCACAAAAAGAAGTCTGAAGAATTTTTGTCGCCCTTCAATTGAAATAAGTATTTCGAAGTTGTAACTGATGCCTTTTGCCAAATGAAACTAGAATCAAGAATGAAAAGCCATTACCTTCATCAGTTCCAACACAAGAAATCCTTTTAAGTTTTCGACCTTCTGACATTGTTTTAAATAAAAATGAATGGTGTAAAGACTAATCTAATGTCACACTGTCAGTGCCTATTCAACATTGATAATAACTTGCACATTCTCGTTCCTCTTATATACCTTCCCAAGGCGTAATATCTGTAAGTATGGCTTTCATCTTGTTTGTGTTCAACTGGCGGCGGCGGTGGAGTAATATTGGCGACGAGGCATATGGGCAACTCCACACAAAATAAACCTCTGAACAAATTGATGCCCTTACACAAAAACACAATTCAATTCACTTGTGGAGCATTATAATAAAATAATAAATAAAATCAAAATGCAAAGCAAAGAGCAGATACTGTGAGATCAAGGCTTTAATTTGTTCCATTGACAGACAATATGGCCAAATTTACATTGCTTTATGATGTCGTGAGAGGCCTTCTTGGTATGCATTAATTTAACACTTGTTTGTTAAGCCTTTTCATTACTGTGTAGCGAGTATAGCATTAGACTCCTCTTACATTTATTGTTAAGTCCAGGCCTCTTCTTTTCTCCTTTTTGCTACCACTGAGCATGACTGTCATAATGTCTTGACTCAGTCCACAAGGGGAACATTTCTAATAAATATATATCAAATACTGTTGAAGAGACTATTTAACATGGAGTTGTGAGTATTTACCATTGGTTTGTCCCAGCTTGAGACGAAGAAGCATTTTAGCTTCGTAAACAACAATTGGTAACCACCATAAATGTTGACGTACATACCAAAAATGTGATAGAGAGTTTTTAAAAGTTTCAGCGCAGTACAGGAGAGAACTACTTTACAGACAAAACGTGGAGTGAAGCAGAATAGGAACGATACTTTGGAGAGATCAACAAAACGAAAAAGTTTCGGTAACTCTATAGCAATGGTTACAAGAAGGAATAGATCATTTCGGAAAGAGGAAAAGATAATAAAAAGCGACATCAGGCAGATCAAGAATAACTGTGAACATAGGCGTGTAGGCCAATTGTTTCTTAAGTGGTGTGTGACTTTCGTAAACTCGAAAAATTATGAACAAAATCTTAGGCAGATGGTGGTTTACTATCGACTTCTAATCAGAGACCATCACAAAAGAGCATCGTAAAAACGTACACGATAATGCAATATAATAATAAACTGTTTGAAAGCAAAAAGGTTGTTTTCTATCGTTTAATCACTTGTCCGCTCCCATATTGAAAGAAAACACGTTTCCTGCTCAATGAAAATATTTAGAAAAATATGGCTAATCCTCCATTGCTCGAAGAGAGCAAAGAAACAACGTACTTCGGGAAACAAACGAAACTACAGTAACTAAGGTATTCTTAGGTTGCCATGTTGAAGTATGAGGTAGAACAACGAAAGCAACATTTGTTTACATGCAAGGAGACCATAATTTGAAGCCATGTGCTGTAAATAAAACAAAAAATGGGAAAGAAATTTCTTTAGAAGAAAAAAGCTATTTACACAACAGAGATGTAGAGATTATAGCAAGGCATGTAACATCCTGTCAGCTACTGAGTGTTTCATGTAAATAATTTCTGCCTTATTAACTTTAGCAAGATTATCAGCAGCCTTTGTCCTTAGAGGGAACATGGGATAGTGAGAGACACCAGATAACTGGAGATTTCGCATCGGTTTTTTCAACAAAATGGCTCTTCCTGTCAAATTGGTTGAGAGGACTTTCAGAGATGCATGCAGAACTATTCCGTGAATATATACGATCAAAACTATAAAATGACTTAACGCAATCTTCTGTTATAATGTATAATATAAAGTAAGTATGTCAATTCTTGTATAATACCTTAGAAATGTTCATAACATATTTTGTAGATGTAACATGAACTCTAAAATCTAAGATTAGAGAAGTCAGAATTTATGTTCCTCTTGGGAAAAAGGTCTCCCAAAAATGGCGTAGACAGAAATAATTCGAGGAGCAGGGGGAGGGGGGGGTTGGCCTTTGAATGCTTTTGTTTTACTATACAATTTTAAGACGTTACCCCCTGTAAGTTTGAAACCTATTTGAAACACGTATAAAACGAGTTAGGTAAAACAAGAAGATTTCTTCAGAAGTGCATTATTAGTAGAAAATATTTTAACTCGAGTCTGAGATTGGGGATAATAAAGGGTCTCTCCTCATTACGCCACTGCCCATCAATTAAGCATTTGAATTCCTTGTTCTTGTTTTATGACGCTAGATCCTCAGGATCTGATGCGTGGTTCAGGCTCTTGATGTCAAAGGCATTATACGTAATTTGTGATCCAAAGTCCGTCCAAGCATTTATCTTGAAGGCAGATGACATCTTCGTCTGCCATCCCCTCCCAACGACATACGACATCAGAAAAAGTCATCATGACACATTCTTTGAGGTTTTCCTCACTTTCCTAGGCTCTTTAGGTCGGTAATATGTTTGCAAGAAATTTGAAACGAACAAGGGTGAGATCATCGGAAGGGTCTAACTGTAACATCTTACACACTTCCATGAAAAGAGCAACAAATAACGGTGTCACATATAAAACTATAACTGAGCGCTTGAAAGACAAAATGAATAATGTTTGAAGTAAACAGACGTCATCAGATGCCGTTGCAATGTCAATTTTCTTTCCAATGTAGGCCTCAATTGACAAACTGCTCATTGCATGTTTACTGAAATTTATGATGCTACATCTGTCAAGAATAATACTAGAAGAGAACTTGTTTCTCAAGTTGCATCTCAGAAGAGACAAAAAATGATAAGTTCAGGAAAGATGGTTTGAATTTTATAGAGAAGTGGGAGGGGGTGACCCTCGCAGAACCGAATCTTGGACAGGTAATTAAGTTGTCGTGGTGTGACTGATACCAATCCATTTTTTGGTTGCCGTTGAGTCTTCACTTTTGTCTTATATGCACAGATGAAGTAACCACACCACTTAGAGAAGTTATTTCCACTGAGGTGTATATACGAAATCTCCTAAACACGTTTTTGTAATAGCAAAGGGTAACAACGTCTTACAAATCCCTTTCATAAGTCAGTCTCTGATTCTTCCACACAGAGGACTGGCACTAGGAACAATAATGTGCACGTAAACACTGCAGCTCCTTTCGAAAGATGCGGTGATTTTCGGAGTGATGTGTTCGATGGCAAAGCTAGTCAGACGAGTTTTACTTATCTCAAAAGTTGTAATGCTCTCACTGCATTGCATACACCTCTTGGCCACATCACTTGTCAAAGGTGAGGAAAGGAGAAGTTGACACTGCTTTCAGGCGCTAAGATTAATATTGAAGGCAATGTTTAGAGGACTCGGTGATACACATTCTGAGTGTTTATGGAAGATCTAAGAGTTGAGGATACATTAACTGACATTTTACTATTACTTTGATACCCATTTGAAACTTTTTTCATACCAGGCGCATGACAACCCTTAAATTGAATGGACATCACGACAACAACATCATGAAAGCCTACACAAATAGTAATGATGAATGATTCTAAATTCATCAAAAGCCAGGCACTCATTTTATGAGTTGTAATAAACGAAGCCGATGTAGATATTAAACTATTCTCTTAAAATTAAGGACGGCCTTTGTAAATAATGATGCATTTTACTGAATCTCCACAGAAAGATTTCCCACGACATTCAATCTATCCAACAACGAAGGTTTTTGATTGTGGGTTGTTGTACATGGCGTTTCCTCAGCAGCGCCCTCCCTATCATAAAAAGAAGATAATGTTTTGCATTCTTGTTTCCATTCCTCCACCGTTCTCACGATAACGATGACTCTTAGCTCACATTTTGCTTTGAATTGCTGCAATTATGGTGGGAGAAGGGGCCTTTCCACTTAAGCTAGAATCCCAGGAAAGTTGATCTTTGATGGGGATAACATCTATCCTAGATGAGGAGAGAAACTGTGCTTTTGCATAAAAAGCTGTGTTTTAAAATGTTTTTGTTATTTCGTGCAGTTTTATTTTTCTGTACCACCAACAAGCTTTTGGATTTCAACCAACAGCGTGACTTAAGGAGTGGAGACCTTGGTCTTCATTTATCGGAAAATATGATTTCTTCATCCTTTTCCGTAGTAACAGTCTTGGCCTCGAAGTTCTTGCCCGGGTCAATTGTCAAAAGTTCTAAACCACCCAACTTGAAAGATCTTTTACGTATTCGAAGCTAGACAATGCTAAAAATGATCAAAGATATTATTTATTACAAAAAATAAACCTTCACTGAGAAGAATATAGCCAAACATATAGCTTTACTGATCGGGAAATTATTCGACGTTAATATAATACAAGACGTTGATACTTTTCAATAGCTTCAAGTAAGGATTTTGAAAGTAGTAAAGAAGGTTGCAGTGTGCGAACAAGTTTCCCCCTCCCTTTCTGTTTGCTAAGTTCATAATTGTAATTATTTAAACCGCTCAATACAATCTCTGTCACTACTTGACGTTTACAAACCCCAATAAGTGGATCCTAAGAGGTATGCACTACTTTACGTTGTAATTTTGACTTTGATGAATACCGCAGTATATTACCATTGCTATGAAAAAGTTCTCAGTAAAATCAGGGATATTTGCAACAATGAGGGCCAAATTGCAACATTTTATTGACTTTCAGTATCATGGGCAATATCTAGGGAGACAGGGATCGTCTACATCAGAGATTATGAAACATATGTGTTTCATAATCTCTGTTTACATGCATCAATGAATGTCTTAGAATAATCTTGTTATTCACTTTGCTATATAGCTGTGGATGTGTTTCATGCGCACCGAATTTTCTGCTACTAAATATGTAACACACGTTATCTTTGAGTACTTGGTCCCCTCTGTGGTGCATTTTGTTTTGGTTGCATGCTCTATGTTGCTTTCATATGAATAAAGGTACTATAGTAGTCACCAAAGTTTGCCTGTTATTACTGTTCAACTCTAAACTTGCCAGAGTTCAAATCAAAACACTATCCCTTTCTCCTTCAATCGTCCGCTTTTAACAACAGGTCTACGATAACATGAATGAGAATCTATGCCTTCTACTGTAATCATTGTTCATATTTCTAGTGAAATTGTTTATACCATTGTGAAGATTAATCAACTGAAATCTTGTCTTTACCAGTCCTTGAGGTTTAACCCTGAGCACTATCCTCCAAACGGAAGCCCATTGCCGTTTAATTGTAGGCGTTCTCATCACTTTACTGTGCTCTCACATTCAATGAACCTCTAAATGGTTTCTTAGGTATATCCGGGTGATCTTGTAACGCTCGTGATGAGTAAAACTATTGAATGACAAAGGAAAAAACAAGAAGAGGAGAATAAAAGTTAGATTAAGCCAGATAATACTCTCGGCTTACCTCCTACAGAAAAAGTGACACTATAAAGCATGTTACCTACAAACAGATGACAGTAGACCAATCTCCGGAATTTGCAGCTTCTTTTAAAATGATCCATTAGACAATACCGAGTTTGAAACACATATTGCCCTCTGGCTACCTTATTTCAGACAAGGTGGATTAGAGGAACTCAATTGCTTCCTCTTGTTTAAAACGTGATATCAAATTGCAAGACGAAGTCACAAATCAGGATACAATCAAATCAGTGATATACTGAGGAGCACTCTATCCACTATCTTAAAACACCTAGTGTAGCAAACTACCTGGGACTCTCCTATTTATTGGATTATCAAGCATTTTGAAATACTCGTTCAAGAGTATTCTCTGTCTATGAAGCAAGTGAATGCAAAGCATGCATTGAATGCGTCAAAATATTTGTTAAAACACGCAGATATTTTACTAAAGTACCGTTGTTTAAATGAAGAACATCTTAACTTCCAGTTTCACTGTGCATGCAGCCCTTTACTGACACTTGGTTGTCGTTGACTTTCACTATTTTACCATCAAACCAAAATGATACGTCCTCTCCTGCGATCTAAAGGGGCCTTAATCTGCCCTGGATGTGACAATCGCTTTGTACGAGAGATTTTTCATCCAAACTTAAAAGTATAGAGGACGTGAGGCCTGTGAAGACGGTAGGGCTTCAAAACTTTTCAGTAGATTTGTCGAGGTGACGAAGTTAATAAATGACAGGAACTGCTTGCACCGACATTAGCAAGTTTTATACTGCTTGCAAACTCCATGAACTGACAGAGATCGTTTGGCATACAATTGGGAACGCCCGGTCAACCAAGAACAGACACACAGGAAATTGAACAGATGAAAGCGTAAGGTAAGTCAACACAACAAGATCGTTCAACGAAACAGAACGATCATGTAGTGCTTAACCCGCTAAGTGTGTCATCTTGGGAGAGGAGGACAAGGCATTTCGTGGGCACAGTGAATCGCACGATTCATTTAACACGGGGAATAACCTAGTGCTAGTGAGCGAGTTTGATTCCATTGTAGAAAATATGACAAACTTGAAGTTTTGGACGCTTTTATTTAAATACAGATGGTTTAAATGACCAAAATGTACCCATATATGAGACAACGTTGGCAAACATTGGGATAACTTGCCCCCGGCCCCCCATGGTTGCTACGACCCTGGTGATAAAGGAATTTTGATTAGGTAGTTGATTTCTTGATAAAAAAAATAGACTCCCAAATGTTGAGATGACCAGTGATTGCTCTCGTTGCATGCCTAGCTAGGGGAGTCTCGGGACGTCACTGCAACTTTATTATATTAATACCTTAAAAACATCATGACCTTGAAGATTTCTTTGCTTAAAGGTTCCTTGAACTCAGGATTGATATTCTTATGCATGGAAGCTCTACAAAGTGAAAAAAATGTGAGGTGTAGTAACAAAAGAATTGCAAATACAAATAAGAGTACAAATTATGCAATCATCGTAACTAATGTAAACCGTTGGTGTAAATTAATGTATGACTAAGAAGTCCACGTATGAATTCGTCCTTACTTGAGGATCTCTCTCTTTAACAAGTATGATCAAGTGATCGTTGGCTTCTGTTCTAATTAAAAAATTCAATCAAAACATACCATTGTTGATGAAAGTGAATTACATTTAGGAGTTATCAGTTGTATCATAAATGAGAATGGGAAAACGTCTTCAGAGACACCTTCAAATGTTGCATTTCTAACCGTAAGGATATCTGTGATCAGTGGCGGCTCGTGCCTGAAAATTCCGGGTGTTCACTTCAATTTCACGTAACAGAAAACGTATATACTTTGGAAGTTTTATAAATTTACAATGTTAGTAGGTGTAAACAGGCCCGTGACTGCGGGGGTGAGGGCATTCCCCTCAATTTTCAGATTTGTAGGGGCATTGCCCCCTGGAGGAAAAATTGGAGGGAGTATTTGTGTCACAGCTAGTGTCCGATTGTTACTCGACTTCTTGTCTTAGCGAGCTGAATGGATGTTCGCGTAACTAATCCACAGTATTCATGTTGATATTGAAGGAATTGATATCTTACGTGTCTTTCATTCAGAAAAGTTGGGGACAATGTGATACTGGCATCACTGATATCTTACTTTTGTTGCATGTTTTGTAAGGAACTGGCCTATCCGTTGAGTGGGCTACGTTGATTTCCTGCCTGTATCCTAGCTGGGTGCCAAACTGATTTGGAACACCTTGGCTTCGGTCAGTCGCCTTATGAGCCTTAAGTCCGTGCCCAGTTAAAATTTAGAAGAGTTTCTACTACAAAAGGTTGTGCCAGAACATCCTGGGTACTACAAAAGGCGGAACGAAATGAATGCTGTGTTCAAAGTAGGGATTCGGAGGAGAAGAAACAGGCTTATTCGATTTAACAAGAGGATTGGGATAATGCAGAAAACCGATAGAATTTGATGAGAATTTTTGGGTGTTCCAGGCACGACCTGCACATATGGACGGACCGCCACTGTCTGTGAAGTGTTGATAGTGCTGTAAGATCTTAACACAGTATGAAGGAAGACTCTCCTTATACCTACTATTGATGGATTTCTTCGTTAGGACCCAGTCGACACAATCGTCTTGGGAGTCTCGTGGAAATACATAAACTGGAAGCATATAGCTTACGGAAGATTGTTTAGTGTTAATGATGAAAACAGTCTGCTTGAGCACCTTTTCATGAGGGGTACGTTGTCCTTGATGGATACTTTTGTTGTTATGGAGGCAAAAGGTTGCCAAATTTACATTGTTCCTCTCCCTTGTGCTGAAACCCTGAAATTACTTACCTCCTTTACTCTGTCTCCTGACTGATATATAAATGCACAACCACGTTGCTCTGTTATAGACTAAGGGACTGAAGAGAAGAATGATGGGGGCGGCTTCATATGTGTTTTTGTTACCTGCTACCTATTCACATGGTGCCTAGTGACACTTAAGGCCTTACAGGACGTCTCCATTATTTTCTGTCCGTAACTGCTACCTGAGCCTCCACCATCCATGTGTTCTACCCGTTTTTGTTTATGTTTTTCTACATTTCTTGTCCAGGTTGTCCTAGGTCTTCACCTTTGCCCTCGGCCTTCGGTGTTGCCAAGCAGAAAAAAAAGGGAGAGGATCGATCATTCACGGTGGGAATTTTCAAAGGTAATATCTCCATAACTGCTACATTAATATATTTATGGTACGAGCAACCTCAAGTTTCACACTTAATTGCTTGTATTTGCAACTGGTGTAACACTGACATGTTAAAATTTTGGGGGCATTAAAATTACTCTCGCATCTTGTAATGAAGATGTATGTATCACCTAGTGTGTTAGAGTCTATCTTTTGCGACTGCGACGCTTGCTCATTTGGGAATAATATCATGTGTATCTCTTTCACTGTTGATAACAAGGGAAACATTGCTTAAAACATTAATAGTAATTTGCCGATACATTTGTGACTATGGCAGTAACAACATTTTTTCCTCCCATGAATCTGTTAACTTCAGCAATTAAATACAATAAAGGTACTTTTTTTAAGTCTTGCGGATACCACTCCCTAATTTCAGGCTCTAGAATTGGGTAGCTTATCTCCAGCCGAGGCACCGCAAGTCAATCGTTTCCAGGGCTTTGAGAGAAGGTATGCTAAGAGTGGCAGGCCGGAGAAACCCCTCTGTTGGATCTCACTCCTTTCGTTCTTATAATGCATGTCTAGGTTGCTTTATGACATACGTTACATCTGGCTATCCAAAGGTTATAATTTTTTTATAAAGTTTGACATATGTATAGAGTTGGTATATGTAACATTGGTGTTTTGCAAGTGGTGCCTGATCTTACATATAGCTCCTGTAAGTTCTAACTATTCTAACAAATTAGACCTAAGAAATAAGGTTGTTATGTGGTTTGATGAAGTCCTTATATTGCAATAATGTCCATTAACCAAAAATTAAAAGCCTTGGAAAACAACAGAAGTTGGGGGGGGGGGGGAGTTGACAAATTAGTCCATCGACTTTACCAGCCTATCTTATCTTATGAAAAGTGCCTGCCATTTTAGATACTGTTAAGCTACTTTATTTCAAACCAACAATAACTCAGTAACATAGCCGATTCCAAACATCTCACCATGTATTAGAAAGGGTGTTTCCTTACAAGAAATCGTCCGAAGGGAAAAGGATTTATCCAGGCATCACCTAAAACTTGAGTTTAAAATGAAGTTGTGGTCATTTAAATGATTTGTTTTGGGGTATTGTTTTTTAATTAGACCGTTTACATACACTTCCTTTGTATGTACCAGACATTGGTATTGATAATTTTATAGACTATGATCTCTTGGCCTACAGAACACCTCAAGCTTCGAAAAGTTGACGTAGAAGAAGCAATAACAAACCGGAGTCATTGGTATCTGGCGACACTTCTAATTGTATATTTAATGTTGCTTGTGTAATACGTGATTTAAAGAATGTTTCATTGCGAAACGATTGCGTTTTATCCTATTCTAAAAGCAGTTTCTATAATGATTCTGTATGTGATAAGTCATACGGATTTATAGGATACAAAGATTTAAAAACAAGTAACTCAAGTTACCTCGTGATTGAATATTTCTTTGGATATGATTACGTTAGCTTCGTACCTTCAGGGATATTTCACTGAAGCAAATTGAAAACGGTAAATTTTGTTCAATATCTCAAACGCTTGAAAGTAACGGAAAAGACAGACTTCTAACAATTTACGAAAATTACAATATATCGTAACCTTTTTGTCTGTATCTTGGCAAAATGATATATAGATTATATTTAGTTCTATGAAAGCTTGAAGACTCCACAAAACCTAGATGAGAGGTTCTCTGACCAAAATATGCGTGTAAGGTATAGTTTGTTAAACTGCTAATCCAACCTCGTAAACTTAATTCATTTGTGATCCCAATCTAACAACGTTAATGCATAAATTACTATCATTCCAGTGATCTTTTTTGTTTACAGATGATTATGCAACCAGTAGTACTTGCGGAACAGTTTACAAGTGCTCACCGAGCAGCGTATTTAGTTTACATTTCCACCAAAGCTTTGAAAAAGTACCTCCCTGCCATGAAGTTTATTATAACGTCCAATACAACAACCAGCCATCTACTTTATTGGACTCATGTCAGAGACCGTCCAACATCGAAAACTCCTATTACAAAACAGGTCGATCAATTTTATTACATTCATTGGCAAGTGACAGAGAACATTTTGATCACTTACAAAACGTTCTCTGGACGGGTAACACTATTCCATTTCTTCAGATGTCACGCAAATCCTCATAATCATCGCACTGTTGCTCAGCGAGATGCAGTACGCTTGAGCAGACAACGTGCCTTCTTGTATGGCGAGGTTGAATAGTTTACAACAGGAATTCACACCTTCAATTGATAAGAAGTTAAAACTGAAGACCCGTTTTTTAAGCGATTTTAAAAGTAAAAATGTTATCATAGAATTTTTAATCTTCTGATTGACAAAGGCATAGCATCTAATATCTCTAGGAACCGTATTTAATAAAGATACCTAAACTTACTTAACAGGCCAGCTTTTGGTGCAAGGAGGGTCTTTGATGTCTTCACTTGCTAGGATGATAATCTGATGGCTCTACACTATTGGGTAGCATTGCAATTCTGACAAAATGAGCTGGTAGTATTGATGCTTTGCGTTCGTATTTTGCAGCGAGTTTCCTGTCCGTTGCCTGTACCGAAATAACCTACGAATTAATCCCAAACCTTGTTTTATGCTAAGTGTGGAGACAGAAAGCGCAAATTTTTTCTGACACACGTCCTGACATCAAGTACTGGTAGAAAGTTTTCTCTTTCCCGACGTTATGTATTTATGTGTTGATGTACTTTTCTATCAAGCTTATAATTATGAGAAGACTTTACAAGGAGTGTCACTGTTTCTTCGTCTGTCTGCCTTGTCATAAACCCTGTTTTAACAGCCGATTCCTTAGGTCAATGGATGCATCAGAGTGGAACTAATAATATGGAATAGCAATGATCAGAACCATGTACTGCTTATGTAGTAGAAAGTGACAGCTTACGTTGAGAAACTTAGGATTTTCTGCAATGGGATAGCCTGCTTGGATATCATGAGCACTTGAAGAGTACCTCAGCCCTATGGAGGTTTAGATGGCTATACCTTTGATTTTCTGTTGCTGGTAACTACAAAGTAAAAGGATGTCCATGCGCCCAAATCAGCTTCTGTCCCTACTCAGATCTACTCTATCTATCTGTCTGTCTTAATGTATGTCTGTTTGTCTGACTGATTATTTCGTGCATTGTTAAATATGAAAGTCTTGAGTCTTGATCCGAGTATTCATGTTCAACACAGCATTATTGCCCTTGATAAGCGCACTTCCCTCCTAACCCTATTCGTATTGAGTCTTTTGGTGGACTTCTGTGTTGGGGGGTTTGGCAAATGGACATTTTAAGTCCAAAACTGTTGAATTTGACATGCTGATAGTGCAAGATGAAATGTGCTATACTATTACTATTTTTTTTACTTTTTATCTAAATATTTTGCTGATATGAGCACTGTTTTGCAAAAACAGATTTTTGAGGTGGTTATGCTTTTGCATATAATTGGCAACTATTAGTGGTGGAGACCTGATTTTCCAAAAATCATGGTGCAAAAACGTGGCTATTGATGATCAATAGCTATAAAGCCTTTAATAATCTGTTATTTGTCTATGACATCATGACATTTATATCACATTGTTTAAATATTCTACTGCAATACTGATTCTGTTTAGTGACGAATCTGTGAGGCACATCAGTCCTTCACTTCTTATAAAGACCTAAGATGTTGCTCGTGATACTTGAGCATTACAAATGATGCTAATAAATGGCCATAAAGAACTGCCTAACTAAGTTAACGGAGGGATTCAACCTCTACATATGCCGCCCTCAAATTAATGAAACAATTAGCTTTCAGAATCTACCCAATTACTCCAAATTATAGAGGAGGATCAAATAAAGCCTTCTTAAGGAGTCAAAGAGTCGGGTTTGGCAAAGAGAGCTGATTAAAAGAGAGATTCACAACGGTGATCGGTTGGTTTGATTCCGTCACTAGATGGTGCATCGAGTCATTTATGTCACAGCGGGATCGGAAGTAGGCGTGACCGAAAAAGTCTATGTGAACATGTGCTATAATAAATTTCAGGAAAAGTCAATAAATGGTGAATAAAACGATTTGAAAACGTCAGGGGTTGACTCAACCCCCCCTCCTCATAGGAATAGGGTTAATATCAAATCTAACAAACAATGTAGTCGAGACAAGAATAGCACAAAGAGGGGCGGTTTGGTACAAACCATGATTGATACTTTATATCCAAATCTGCAATGACCCTAGATGATGACGTCACTTTATTAATCAAATAGATTTCAAGACGAGGCGTTTCTTCAGTAGCTTTCAAACTACATTAAATACGCCACTGCTAGTGAGTAACACTAAATCTCAACTGAAATTTATATCACTCTTTCTTTCTTTAATACAAACTAGTACAAGTTACCTACACTATTTTTCGATTGTCGGCCGTTTTCACGTTGAAATGTTCTTAGCTGCTTCTTAAAATGGACGGACAGCATTGTTCGTATACAATGAAGAGAGAAAGGGAAAAGGGAAGAAAATGTACACCGTGATATTTCCAAAACTTTCAAATCTCAAGCTACAGCATTCAATCAAAACGCGAGGGAGGTGCAGGGCTGTAACACCAAGGGACAGGGATCGCGTGCCCTCACTTTTTGCCAGAGTACTCTTACGTTTATCCCCTGAAAAATGTTTGTTTAGAGAGTGCCGTACACCCCTCCTCCAACTTTTAGACTCCTTGCTATGATTCTAAAGGTGTGCAAATACAGCTATCATATACTGGCGTATCGTTACTACGTACGTACAACTACATCTCCATTAAAATTTATCGATATATTAAGAAAAAAATTTATTAGAAATGTTAAATTTAAAGTGAGACCAAGAAAAAGTAAAAATATACCACCGCATAACTTTGTACCATTTACTGGACATTGGGCGGATTGATTAGCCTGATTGAAGTTCTTCCATGGAAAGGTCACCATTGTCAGGTAGGTTGGAATCCAGAACTGCATAGAGCTGAGTGTCGATAGGATCAGTTTGGCGAAGAGAGGAATTGAAGGAGGTTCTCATTGGGTTTACAATTGATTTGTTAGTAGGGAAAAAACGCTACGACAGCGTTGGTCAAAAGTTCGACTCGAAGTTAATCAGTGCTTGCCTAACACGCTGATCTATACAAAATATGTACTTCAAATTAAACCAAAAGATTTATTACAGACATCAAGACAAAATAGGGTAAGAGAATCATTGACGGAGACAAGCACTAGGTCACGCCTGTCGAAGGCTACACATGACCCGCGTATGCTTCTGATTTATCATGGTTTGTAGTAGCGAAACTCGATTGTATTTATGGAAAACCACGTAAAATCACTTAACGATATACCCTGGTCAGATAGCATGGAATATTTTAATAGTCGCTAACGTTCCTCAAGAATGTATTTAAGAAAAAAGTCAGATGAAAACAGAATACTAAACCAAGGCCTTACAATTATTCCTGTACTAGCCGCGCTTCTCTATGCTGTCTGACACAGTTCTTGCCTAGAATATCAACTAGAAGGTCGTATGTTTCACACAAGCAGAAAGAGAAAAGTGACTGTACCCCTCCCCGGTCAGTTTACCACTCTGTTTGATTTTGGATGTCGGTACCTGCCAATTCTATGTTTGAGAGCACCCCGGGAGTTCGAAGTGTTTAAGAATCATTGAGCTGATCCACAATGATATTCTTTTCTGTTATTCGTGAAATGACGAAAAAGAGGGGAAATGCAAATGACAGACTGTGTTTTTGTACAACACAAAGGAAAACTCCTTCTCCCGATGGATTTATACATTTGCCTAGGTCTTGGTGATTAGCATTTAGTGAAGGCAAAACAGCGCTCTTTTTGCAAGACATGGCCTGGTCACAGTAGCTAGATAAAGTTTTGATTCAAATGTTTTGAACATATATGGATGAGCTTACTCTAAGTAAAAATATTTCCTTTAGTAAAACTATGCCATCGCAGTGAAGCCATGAGAAAAGTTGATGTGAGTTTTACATAGCGATTGACATTGCATGTTAAAAATCTAGAGAGCGGTATGTTTAAATTCAAGACGCGGCTGGAAAGATCTTATATTTATGCCATTCACGATCAAAATATTTGGAAATATACTCTATGTCAACCTCAAAGGTATATGCACATTTTAATAAACAATTAGATCGGGTTGGAATGGGCGGAGTGAAGAAACTTAATATTGTATCTCGGAGCGATTTAACTTGATGTAGAAACATGACATGTTGTTAAGCGCTGATGGGGTAACAGCTGTAGCCAAACGTTTAAACAGGAAACGTACTTTACTTTGCATGCATTTACATGATAATTAAATGTGCATATAAACTTTTTAAGTGAAATAATTGCTTTGCTAGAGAAGGGAATTATAATATGCAATGCATTCCCGATTATCCAAAACTTCAATGATCCGAACTCCGACTATCCGAACGCTAGATTTTGTGGTCTACATAGTTTTATCCTTATCAATCCTTGATCAACTAATTGTTTGAATAGAAGCCCAATATCAGGGTAATGGTCAAGTCAAGTGCGCATTTAATTTGTCTATAGAAAAGAAGAGTGCAGAGCGAACCATGCGGGCAAACAATCGTATTTGTGTTGAACGTTATCCAAGAACACAAATACCACTCAACAGAAGCGCAGTTGCGCAGAGTGGTGTAATGCTCCTGACGAATTACTGTTGCCTGTTCTGTTGATTAAACAAACCAAGACTACTAACGGAGGGTGAAAGACGTAGAGGAAAAACAATAGATAAAACTTTCAACTTCTAGTATCCGGAATTTCGAGGTGTCTGTCTATGCCGTAAGCTCATGCTGTTTTGATAATCAATCATTTATTAATTTAAAAAAGTAATGTCAATATCTGTTCTGAAGGAAGGATAAATGTAAAAGTATATTATGTGTCCAGAACTAGAATTGATGGGGTCTTTTGCCAGGATGAATCTTTCAACTTGCAAATGTTATTAAATAGATTGTAACCAATATGTTATTCCTCCGTGAATTTTCTACCTGGAAATTCATGACTTCTAGTGACAAGAAATGGTATTCAAAGTTTCTCCTTCTCTTTGGCACAGTACTGTAGCTTTAGTATCAGACTGTCACAGTTGCAACTACGGAGATCTTGAGTTCCATTCCTTTTGGTCCCATGATTTTTCACCTTTGCAATGTTCTATCTTAATACCACATCCACCAGCCATTACAGATGATGGCACGAAACGTGAACACGCTCCTCTACACAGACGACGCAGCAATGGCTCAGTATCTCCAACACACTCTTTATAACCCACAACGCCTTTAATATACTCATACTTCACTTCAGTAGGGTTAGCGCATGGGGAAACACAGCCGATGGATCATTTTACCTTCACCTCTCGCAGTGGGTCGGGAGGGGGGTATGTAGTAGTGCAATAAAAAGCAATCGACATCCCAATTTTCTTTGTCACGTCTGCGAGGGGCCATGACTTGTCACTGCGTCACTGTTGCAACTATGGGGACAGAGGGTTTGAATCCCCTTGGTCTGACGATTTTTAACCTTCGACATTTTCTACCATCGATGTTGATTTCTGAAATGTCAAGTTGTTTTTCATTAGAGTTACACAATTTTTAAAAAGTAATATTACTTACGGTTTATCTGGAAGAAAATACTCTTAAACTATACACAACAATTCTTACCAGTGGTTCTTTTGTAACTGCTGTGATTAACGCTTTAATGGACTCTTAATGGATCACTTTGCATAATGTGTTCCAGGAACAGTAAAAGATGCGGTTAACGTGACACAGTAGATGTCAATGGAACAATAAAGTTGCATTGAATTCTTTCTTTCTGATAGCACGAGGAGATTATCGAAAGGATTTGAGCCTCTTTCATCTTCTTTCTTGGTTTCAAATGACATCCGAACATGTTAATGTTAACTCTAGTTGAAAACTGCAATGTTTTCTCTGTTGTACATACACATCCTGTTGCGCACACATTCTGTGGCACATTCTGTGGCACATTCATTCTGTGGCACATACACACAGTTGCACATACATTCTGTTATATATGTATCCTGTTGCACTTACTTCTTGTTGCACATACGTCATGTTGAACATACATCCCGTTGCACATACATCTTGTGGCTACACAATCTGTTATACATACATTCTGTTGCACATACATCATGTTGCACATTCATTCTGTTGCACATTCATTCTGTTGCACATATATCCTGTTGCACATACATCACTTTGCACACAAGTCATGTTAAACAAACATCCCGTTGCCCAATGTCTTCGGAAAAAGTTATGCAATCTTTACCTTTTACACCACAAACGAATGTATAGAATATTTCCGACTGCAGCACATGACTAAACACATTGAATACTAGGATGAAGTTATTAACTTACGAGATTAGGTAATTACCTCAAAAGTTTCAGCTCATTTCAACAAATCATATAAAACCAAGAAACAGCACTAAAAGCAGTTGAACATACTGTATAACAAGCTGAAGTTGTTTTTTTTATTATATATATATATGTATATATATATATATATATACCTAACTATAATCAGGACGATTATCTCAACATACGAGAGTGCTCTTTCTATATATATATATATCAATACGAATCACTTCTAGCTTTATGAAAAGTTGCACTAAAAATGTTTAGGCTAAACAAAGTCCTACTGAAACAGAACTGACAGCAATAGGTCAAAGTTTGTATGTTTTTTTCTTTCTTTGACTCGATTGTGATACAATCGATTGATTGTATAGATTGTGTAGCTACATTTATAGAATGGACGATCGTATGTTGCACCAAACTAAATTTAGGCCCCCCAAAATTATAAGTTTATCAAAAAAAACGTTTCTGAAGTTTATATCGTGGCTGTACCAAACACATCTCGAAATTTTACTCTCTGGCACTTAAGGAATTTGTCAAAAAATAGATTTTTAATACCTAGTAGGAACATCAAGAGAGAAGAATTTACCATTGAATGCGAAATCATTGCAAACAGCTTGACCAAAAATACGTCTATATTTAACGAGGAAAATTTGCGCAGGGCCAGTGTTGCACATGTTATAATCTTTATTGACTTTCATATGCATAGAGTAGATTTCCAGGCTATAAAATCACTTTTAAATAACGTTGGTATGGCTAAAACCATTTGGGCTAGGGGTGGTTATTTTAAGCAACGCTAACTATCTTGGGAAAAAGAGTGGCATCCTATGTAACTTTTCAACTTTTCAAAATTTAAGATATTCTCGAAACACAGCAAGAAGGCAGTGATTGACAGAAAGGTCAGAAATGCTTCATACACCTGGCGGAAACTAGTACTCTACCTAGAGAACTGTGCCATCGTAAACGCCCAGCTCGTTCTCAATAAGCCCTTACTTGTGGGTCAGCTAAATCTTGTTCAGATGTTACATCACTTCCTGTTTAGTCCATGATTAGCTTATCACTCTAAGAGTCAGCAAAGTGATTGCCTATCGGTGAGAAATCATATATGAATGAACTGCACCCAAGACACTTTTTCGTTTGCAGAACAATGAAAAACGGCAGGGTTAGCTCTAAACAGTCTTTTTGTGTACATTTGACATTAGCAGACTGCTTAAGAAAATTTCTTTGTCCGAAACTAACAAGATGACGACCAACGCGTTGTATATTGGAGACAGTTCAGACCCTCCTGTTTCAAATAAAGTGTCCATTAGATTGGCAAGCGGTCCAACTGGGCCGGTTGAATTCCGAGTCGATTACAAAATATATCCTACATATATTACAAAATAAAATTTATAAATAATTTTATATAAATATATTAAAAATATCGTCGAAGATACCACAGGGGTTCCTTATAGAACAACGTTGGCCAACTCCTTTTTAGTTCCTGTAAGAACAACCTTTGACGAAAACTAAAAGCTGTGTATTTTCTTTATTTAAATGATACTGTTTTGCTTTAAAAAGAGTAAAGAGTAGTGTGAGAAATTTGTTCAGAAACTCAATGAATCAGAAGAAAATAATGTGGCGCATGACACTTGTATAATGTAGTCGGAAAGGTCTGTGTGTCTTCTGGGAAGGAGGGGTATTGAAAAGAAAGATTGGATGGAGTGAACTAGATGAAGGATCAGGCCAGAATATGTTTGATTTGTTCAGTTTGCAATGTACTTCCTGAATATATGAAAACTGATAGTAAAATAGCAATAAAGATAAATTCGCCTGTTGTAAACTGGGTATTTTAAGGCTCAGACTATCTTGGAAAGGTGTGGCACACAGCATGAAAATTGAGTGTTGCGTCTCGTGGCTGATGTGATTGAACAGAAGATATTGACGATTGAAGGAAGTAAAAGACAAAGATAAAAAGATCAGTCAAACTTTTTTAATGAAGATGAAGTTATTTCAAGTAATTGGTAATGGACAATTGAAATGGACAGGTAGTTGGAATATCTAGTTATCATTGATAACAAGTTCATTTTTCCAGCGCTCACTACTAAAGAGCCTGAGATTGTCTTGACGGTGTTGAGAGTAGTGAAAATGGTGTTGTAAATTACATTGACTACGGCTGGCTGAAAAAGAATCAGAAGTATGAAAGTTTCGTAGGTCGTTGTGAAGATAATGGTTGGTCAGTGTTTTGTTAATCTACAGAATGTGGAGCGAGAAGCTTTATAGGACACCAAGTGAATACAGTACTAAAGTTATTGGGTTTTAATGTAAAGGATATGAAACCTATTCAGCTACAGCAGAACAGTAATAATTGGGTGACAAGAAAGGCAAAGGAAGAGGGGAAGAAACTAGAGGCGATTCCTCCTGGTGATGAGCTGTGCCAAAGCCAGACTGGGGTTACGAGGCCATTGTTTCGTCCGTAATACGAGAGCAAGTCCCAATAAGTACACTAAGACCATGTATGTATCATCCTCATTCGGCTCTCTCGTTTACATCACATAGGAGGCAAGAAACCTACTTACATTCCATTGGCAATTATTTTAGAAGATGGGTCCCAAACTTTCACTGCCATTTACAGACAACCCTCTGTAAGAGGAACTACACACCATAGAACTCGTGTTACTCTAAAACATGGTAAAGACATCTATTCGCAACTCTAGTTCACTTGCTCTTTTGGTTGCACCCTTGTCGTCTTCTCCGAAAAGTAAACTCAAAGAGAAATTTAAATTTTTTTTAATACAGGGCTATTTGAAAAACATGACTAAGATTTTAGTTTCAATAAAATGTTTTTCCTTTTTCCTTTCTCTTCTCTTCAAAATACCGGCACCAACGAAGTGTCAGTTTAGCGACGACTGCCTGGAATAGGATATGTTATGCTAGGATTTGAAGATATGAACAAAAGGGACTGAAAAACTGTTTCATTTGCAAAGCGGCGTTTTGTTTACCTAACCCAAAAATTGTTCCATGCAACACAGAAAGATGTAATATCTACTACGAAGAAACTTTTGTTTCAGAATTTCGCCGCCTTGATAGCGTGCTAATAGATTTATGTACCAGAGGTTTAGGGACAGAATCTCGCAACATCAATCAGCCGTCACGAGCAAACGAAGCACAGAATAAAAATTTTACACAAGCCTTGTTAGCACAACTATGACTTTAGTTTTTTTGAAGACTCAGGAAAATTTGACATCTGACAACAATCACAAAGAGGATTCGTTAAGAGTATTAGTAAAAGCGCTTTCTCCTTTTATCTTTGCCGCTCCCGAAACTGAACTTTTTCAAGCAAGGAAGCTGATCTTCTGTTGGTACAAAGAAAATGGCTGCAACGTTTGTCAAAAACATGAATGACAAAAACGTGTCATCAATGGATGTGCTGCTTTGAATGACGTCGCACAATATTTGCTTACCCTGTAATTCATTCGTGTAAAAAAACTTCTTCCATTACTACAGACGATTCCTCTGATCAGCGTTTGTCGAAAGCGTTAATTAGTACAATCTTTAAATCAATGGTTCATGATATATTAAATATCTTAATAAGTTTTTTACAACTGGATGTTATCTGCGATGTGTCGTCTACTACTCACCTTCATGAAAACTCACTGTAACTTTTAGTGCAACTTAAAAGCGCAAGTTTGCTAAAGACTGAATGCAACCTGCTACCTTTTGTGTAGCACGAGCTTCCCCTATTTTCATAATTATAGGAAACTTAAAAAACATCCACTATTAACGGAATACAATTTAACTTTTCCTCTCTGATAACATTAAACTTAGAAGAAAATTGTAAGAATTGTCAAAGTTAGACAAATAATGCGAGACATGAAGACTGGAACAGACGTCGTTTCTAATAACTCTTACGACTATCTTCTTTACTTATTTAAATTACTCCAACAGTGATATTAGATGTAATTGCAAAGCGAGATGCTGTCTTAAAATCGCATACAGTTATCGTTTGGCAATTTTACACTTAATAGAACAGTTTGTTAGCTACATAAACACTGCAGTAGTTTGTCATTAGTGAATATCACATACTAAAAACCTCTAGCTGAAGTAGTATGCTATGCTATATATCTTGAGAGAACAAAATGTTGTCTCTCAGTCAGAGCCATTGAACTTTCTGAAGTTTTATTTTTAACATACCAGCGCGATATTAACTCGAACAAATTATCCCTGTCAATCACATAGTAGCAAGCTGATTGGTTTAGCCGCAACTTTACATTGTGAAGCGAAAACCAATTTTAAAATCGAGACTTTGAAGCATTTGAAAAATTCGAAAAAAGAAAAGTTAGAAACTCCATCAGTCGCACTTATCGTCCATATGCTATTAAGGATGCCGAAGTCACTTCTGCTTGGCAGAGTCGATTTGATAGTGCACTTTTGTTCAAAACCTGCCACTGATTAAACTATAGATGTCGTGGGCTACAAGCTAAAAATATTCTCTCATTCTAAAGCGAATTACAGTTATCTTTTTGACAACAACACACGCTGTCAATAGCTTGTCATCATTTTGATAACGTAACTTATTTCAGCATAAAATATACTGTAAATAATAAAATTTTAGCTCTAAATATAGCTTAGCCTTTGAAAAACACATACGTAGTAAAAAAATTTTAAGGCACAAAAACTTCTAGTGTAAAAAGGATCCCATTTATGATAGTAAGGTATAGGCTTCCAAAAAAAGTTTCCTCCCCTTTATTATTAGAGGGGAGAGATCTTTTTGTCTCCTGGTACTGGAACCATTGACTAACTACAAATATATATACCAAATCAGAGCAGGTGCTTTGGGACAAACGTCAAACGTTTCAAACATTTTACTTATCTTGCAAGAGAATCGAACAAAAATGTTTCCTGATGTGATCTGACGATTTTTGTGGCCAAAAATTTCAAACATGCCATATTTCTCATGGGCTATAGTCAGTAATCTCACTACAATTGCTCCATAAAGAATAGCATTGCAAACGAACTCAGTCGCATTTTGTCAAGTAGACGGTAAAATTATGACAACCGACAAGGGTGAGAGAGTCAGATTGCTAACAAAAACACTGCTATGGTTGTACTTAGAGAATGTATCATTGTAACGTTTACGATTCCCATAAAACACCAGAGGTTCCTCGAATCTAATCCGGACTCAAAGTTGACCGGAAAACGTACTTTGCAAGGAAACTACCATCAATTGAGTCTTGATGTTCTCTAAAAAGATGTAATAGGTAAAAATTGTAATGATATATCATAACGTACACTATCAATGCTCAACAATTGCCGACCCAGAATTGCTCATATTCTACAGTAACGAGTGCATGATAAATATCAGCGATATAGTCACTTCCTTTTGAACCGAGTTACTTTCACGTCTCAGGACCTACACTGAGGTTGAGTTAGCAAAATGTCATTTCACTTTGGTTAGTGATAACTAAAAAGTAATTACAATAATAGAAACAGGGGAGTTCGAGCAGTCAATATATAGTATTACAATACCACTAAATTTCCCAGGGGGTGCAGCGCACATCTATTAACAGTGGTACTGTATCAACCAAACACTATCTATGAATAAACACATTCCTTTGATAAACAACCACTTTGCTGAGGCTTCCAGTAGCAAGAGCATTATGTAAGCCAAAGCGCATGCGTCCTAGATAGTGCAAAGCAATGAACAACTGCTGAATGACAGAATCCTACAACAGTTTCACTATAAGTACTAGCTTGAAATCGCTTCTATTCGCATAAGAGCTGTAGTAGAAATAAATTTATAGAATTATAAGCAAATGTTCTTGATTTCCAAATAGCGATTTATTACCATGAAACGAAGTCTTAGGACTTGGTTTTGATGATAAAGTGATCTGAGTACACCAAGCATACATTTGCTGCTGACACCAGTGAAAATCCTTTGTAGCAGTAAATATGCAGTTTAAGTGCCACGAATCTTTAGTTCTGCTCTGAATCATATCTACTAATGAACTAAGGAGTTTTTGTTTTGGATCCAGATAATGATGACGGCTCGTTAGGCTAATAGGTCTCACTTTTGCTAACTTTTCACTCTTGTTCATTTGCCTGCAAAATCAAAGAGGTATTCCGGGTATTAGCCGGCACTGCGGAGGGAAAGTGTGACGTCAAGATTTTAATAAGTTCGAATTATGAAAAAATTATGAAATTTTCACGTTAGTAAAGCGGCAATGGCAATTTAGAGTGATGGCCTTTCCAAACAAAGAGATATCACCTTTCACAGTTTCAAATGTCTCTAACATAACCTTATCATTTGATGCTGGATCCTAACTGAAGGATCCAAGGAATATCAACAAAGTTTTGAGCAGAAAATTTGAGATTCAACACGTCTCTATTTCAGACACAATTTACACTACAGGTATGGTATTGTGGGAAACAACCTATTCCAGGGTTGCCTTAGATAGTTGGAGTCAAATACTCCAAAACTTTTAATTTGTGACGTCATCAGTTTCCCTCCGCATAAAGCTTAGCATATTAAAATAACTCGTACATGATTGTAGATCACAAACAGAGCAGTCTCTAGTTACTTTGGTCGGACAAGGAGAAGGGCAAACTCAAGCAAAAATATATACTGTTCTTATGGCCAGAAACTTTCCCACCCAGCACTCCACCTTATTATTTGCATTATCTAGTGACAGAATTCAGTTCACGTTGAATAGTGTGTGCGATGCAGTAACTTCATGACTTCTTGTTGATCATTCCCAAATAAGCCATGTTGCTTGCTGTTTGGTAAAATATTGCTCACATGTTGCGAATCACAGGGATGGTTTGACTGTGGCCTCATCCCTCCCATCGATCCTTCCCCTTTGATCTCGATTCTACAAGTTTAAGTCAAACGATGTTGCTCGGAAATTTCATATTCCTCCCAACCGGACAGCAGTGGGTTAGGACTTTCCAGAGAAAGAAGAAGAAGCAAATAACTTTGCAATTTGGGTACGAGATTTTTGTGATTTAGAAATCAAGTTAATCAAGCCACTTCTTTGTGATTTTTGTCAGTGTACGAGTCATTTGTGCATCGGAGAGATATACAACATTGTATTCTCATTTTAAAAGTTTAGTAATTTGAGAAGTAGATTTGTGTGACAAAAATTTGAAGATTGTGTTGAGTAACGGATTCTTTTTAATAAAGCGTTTTATCTGACACTAGTCGCAGCAAATGCCTGGGGTGAAGGTAGAGCACGTGCGCAAAGAATTTATAAGAAGTAGGAGGATTCTAGCAAGTCATTGTAAAAAACCCTTAATGAGTTTACATGTTATGGGCCACTCTTGTTATTGAAAATTGTGTAAGCTGTGAACAAATCATCTTGCCGACAAAGCATAGATTTCTTTGTCTTGCTACGTATAGATTGCAAGAGGAAAAATGAAACTGAGAATGCTCTATTACCAATAGCTTAAAGGAATCTTCTTGATAGTCCTTCACGAAAGCAATAAAGAATATCGGTCGGCTGCTGAGCCGCTTTCCGGAAATATGGAGCTAGTTTGCAAACAAGACTAAGCTAAAGTTTTGAGACTTGACAATCCTGAAGAAATAGAAGCTACGTTTTTACAAAATTTCGGTGAAAATGGAACGAATCATGCAAGGCACTTGCCGCAGGAACGGGATGTTCATTCTTGGTATTACTTGTTTTGCAGGCCTCTCCTCTTAGCAGCAGGGAGGTCTGACATGCAAGTCTCCAAAATATTCTTTTGCAAACTTAACAATATTTTGGAATAGAGGTTAGGGAAACTTGCATATTTCAAAGTCCATAATTGTAGCACATGCTGTGCGATTCTGTCAAACAGTCCCTATAACGCACGGCCTCTGTTATATATTCTAAAAACATTTGCAATCACTGTTAGTTGCCGTTCCGTATTTTGCATCAGACGAAAAATGACAAATCTTATTAAAATGAGCAATATTCATGAAATATTCAGGTATACTTCTTTAAGAAGAATAGTTTTGACAGTTGTTGACTCTCCATCGAATTTACCTTTAGAGCAGACGACAAGAAAAAAATGAACTGGAGTATCTACAAGGTCAGTTTTCCATATTTAGGGGTAAATGTTTCTTAACGTGATTATCATCACGTAAAGGGAGACTTTCTGTAAATGATAATGAGAAAACAGTACTCGCCTTTTGAACTAAAGATCTAGGAATAAACTACTCAACGGAATTGAATTTTCTATCAGAGGCTAAGAACGATAACTGCTGCAAAAGGACAAACTGTTGCAGTAAGTGTTGCAAACAGTAGCACTGGGCCGTCGAGAGCCAGCGGGGGCTTGTAGTGTTTCATAGCACCGGGCCCCAGTTGGTTTCTGCGCGAAACGCCTGAGGCTGTTTTTTAATAGAATTTTTGCGGGTCCCGGACCTTCAACCCCGCCTAAACCCCTCTTGACGGTCCTGCGACTGCAGCTCATCAGTCCATTTACGATGCCCATCCTTCACACACCATTCGTTTAGAGGCGGCAGTGAATCCAGACTCACTCTTTCGACGACGCAAATGATGCATCGAATTTAGTATCAAAATTTAGAATCCATCCTATATTATAGGTAAAAGTAAAGGTAGCCTCCCTACTTTGTTACAGAGAGTAATGGATGTGATGTGGTTGAGAATCACATGTCCTGAGCAACGGCATGGTGAAGTAGGGTGGCTAGAAACTTTCCTGGCGGCCTTTACCATTTCCCAGCCAATGTCAGGTACATGTGTTCCTGCTGGGTTTGCAGTAGGAGTTTTCTTACTTACGGCCGAGGAGGGACTAGAGCAATATTTTTTCTGCACGCTACACAAGCTCTCTACCGGCTGGACTAACTCGCCTTATTCGCGGTGTTTAGACCAGGAAAACTATAGCCAATCCGAGACGCTTAAAGCAACCCTTCAGGATAAGCAGTTTGGGGCGCGTATTTTCCATGTGAATCGGCAAGGTTATGGCATGGCCTATACATTAAAACGTATACGGGTGATGGTTATGATATGTAAAAGTAAGAAATAGTCTATCGACAAAAGATGCAGCTCAAAGCTGTCGAGAAATTATTGATGGAAACAAAGGCCTATTCTGCAAAAATATATAGAACCAATAAATATGGAAACAAAAGTGGTACGAAATTTGTTATTCCACTTTTCCCCTAGGGAGCATACAGCTGTTTCTGCTATATTGTTTCTAGCCACCCTATTTACGTTCGGATGAAAATTGAAACATGCGCCTTAACAAATGAAGCCACCACCCCCTGCCTCCCCCTCTCCACAATTCTGGATGCTGCAGAGCCCTTAATATCGCTCTCTCGACAGACAGCAAGCTGAGTTTCCTGAATACCGTTTTTAACAAGAAAAATTAAATCAAGGTAATTTTTGCAATCAAATCCCACACTCAATGTGCGCAACTGGTCTTTGAAACACCTGTCTTCGCTGCTGCTCCTGAAGTTACCTCAAGCTCGGTAATCAATAAAAACATTGCTCGTAGTATTCCTGTGGTCGTATAATGCTCGCCTTTTTGAAAACAAGGGACAGATGTTTAACACTATCCTTTTCTCAGTTTTGCAAACGCTCTTCCCAGTGGTCATTATGATTAAGAATTGCCATGGTAACCATGCCAGCGTCTACCGGCAGTCTCTTTCTCTTTGAAAACTTTTGCGAAGCTTTGGGATAAGGGATGATAATCGGGACAAGTTCTTGCAGATGTTCTGGCCTGGGCTCTTTTCTTTGAGCTGTCAAAACCTCCACACCTCAACTCGTTCCTGTGGTCAAAAGAAATTTAGCTAATGTTTTCTACAGGAAGGCTTTAATTGGACGGCTTTTCTACTCCACGGGACTTTAGCATCCTATTTCTTTACGAAAGTAAACTATGAATAGATAGAAGAGAAAGGAATTTGAAGGACTTATAGGACCTGTTTTTGTTCGTAAAACACCGAGGTCTTAAACAACATAGATGTCTTTCTAAGATTTCATTGTACCTAAATTTGATCCCCTATATTATCATACCTCCGGTTTCAAATAGATTGTTAAAGGCGTGGGGAGAACGTCATAGCCACAATTACAAGAGAGTGCTTCCTTTGCTTACTAAAGGCTCCTTCAATTACACAGAACAGAAGGTGAGTCTAGGCAATGACGTCACAAGCTTTGACTAACTAATGAGAGGCTAGTGTTCTGTTCCCTATTGTATGTCTGAGGACGCCGTCATTGCCCATTCAATATATGACAATTATTCACTCTGTTTTCTTTTTCTCCCTTCTGCGAAATAATTGTCTCCCACTGACATGACCTAAAGAAAGACAACAATACTGTTGTTTCATTAAGATAGTTGTTTACTATGAAAAGAGAGACATTTGATAAGGGGACCCTATACCAGGTGGACCCCATCGAGTAGGCCCTATAAAAAGGGAGGTGTGGGAGGAAAGCATCACATTAGCACGATGCCCAGTAAAAATAAGAAATCTTCTTGCTGCTACAAGGCCTGTTATTTTTGTCCCATCTTCATTACCATGGTCTGTTTTTCACATTAGGTCGAATGACTGAGAGGACTATGACCGAACTCCAATGCAGGCATCGCACATACTGTAGTTTACCTTTTTCTGTGATGACGATGTCGAGGACGGCGACAACCATTGAACTCAATGATATTTTATCATATGAACAGATTTATGGATGATATGTTGATGTAATTCCGTAGCGACTACGATCACGACGACGGCGACTACAACGATAATGATGATGATGATGATGATGATGATGATGATGATGATGATGATGATGATGATGATGATGATGATGATGATGATGATGAAGATAATGATGATGGTTGTAATAATAATAAAGATGATTCGTTGAGGTACGTTACTTCACATGCTTGCTCTTTTCCCATGAAAGTAATCTTCTTATTTAATTGGTCTTCAGAACAAATTTAATCAATATAAAACGCTGATGACGAGAGGAAGGTTGCACAATATCCATTTCATAGTTTCCAGGGATTTGCTAGAAGTTGCTAGGTTCAGGATGTTTGCATAGCTATTCACGAAATCAAAGTGAGATATTTTTATCAATCAAAATAATGACCTCTTGGCAATTTCACCCTAAAATTTCCTGTGACGTATGAATAACACCGATTTTGTGGTCTTCGAAAAGGACATCGATCTTAATGACCACTTATATGATGTCATCTAGGTGACGTAATACGAAACGTCATCAGGTGAAAGTCAAATAGAAGTACAAAAGCACGACCGACATAAGGAATGAAAGGAATGTATTGTTTTGACTTTCACGGTCTGAAGGATGGGAATTGATCTTCTGACCTTGTTTCCGTTTATGCTCAGGGTATCCTCGACTATGTGAAATAAGATTACATCATCACTGGTCCGAGACAAGGGGGATCAGGAGGCTGAGCTTTAGACTGAATAGTTCTAGTGGCTCAGCCACAGCCTATGAAACATACCTGGTCAATAATAAACATGAATGCATAAATGGTGCTGGCGACGATCGAAAACACAGACTCGACCACTGCACTAAATAGTGCAATAGTTAAGTAGACAAATTCGAGAGGTCAACCCTGAATTTTCACAATCACCAGTAGCCAAATTTTTTCTGCTTTTCTTATCGCTTTATAACCCCTATTTCCATATGTAAGTACTCGGGCAATATATATAGCAATAAAACGCTGCCTGTTGCAAATGGCGAACTTTCGGAAATGTCTTTACTTTATCAAGCAACGACCTATTTAGGCTCCCAGAACCCCCTTGACCCTGCTCCGGAAAATGGATGAATAGATTTGCCTGAGGGTCATCACCTTCCCTATCAAACAAATTAGCTGCTTTGTAATGTTAATGCTAAATCTAATAGGTGCCTTAGGGCTACCTAAATATTGTTAACTACAGTCTACAACTAAGCAAGTATTCTCCGTTACTAGAATCACAACCAAATCTTCCGCAAAAAAATACCTTCTCTCCTCACCCCTCGCACGAAAACTGTCTCCCTCTTCAGAAATTTGCAACCTGACACCATTTGCAAACAACCTCTACTTAATTCCTTCTCTACAGACGTGATTCGACTACTATCTAGTTAGAATTATCTGGCTCCACGAGATACAAAAACTGGTTCTGTTGGGAAAATCTGACTGGCTGGTACTTCATGAGAATCAGTTTAAAACTATATAGTGCTGGGTGGAATGAGAACACTATTGGTATTCGATCCTGACTAACTGTTCTTTGACCTTCTGTACCTAGAAACGCTGACGTATTGATAATCAGGGCTCCTTCTCCCTCATTTTAAGCGAATTTCGTATTGCAGCCTGTATCTAATAACAACCCAAATCATTTTTCAATCCTCTATCTCTATGCGAGAACAAATCTTTCAAATCCGTGGGGCTTGGCTATATGGGATGGCCTGTTTAGTATGGAGTGGATCACAAGTAGGAATGAAAGATAGTTGATGAGTGTCAGTTTTCCTCGTCAATAAGTCGGTTTCCAGATGTCGGTTTTGATTGCAGTCTTTAAAGAGATCAATGATAGTTGTCAAAGAATGACTTTTATTTTGATGGTTGGATCAAAAGTGTTCATATGACCAAAAACGTATTGTAGGGTTAACCCCAAAATTACCCAGGTCGTCAATAAAAGGTAGATAAACTCTAGGCCCCATTAAACTAGGATTTGATATGACTTACTTGACATAAATGCTCAAGCTTTTGGTTTGGCCCGTTGCTCTCCCATGTACAAGTCTTCGCCATCTAAGACGGTTCCCAGCATTTTGCTCAGGCGTTGCAAGTGTCAGTCCGGTGTCTTGTCTGATCATATCAGTCCATCTTTTCGTTGGACGCACTCTTAGACGTCTCTGGGGAAAATCTTGTCTGTATACTTTGTATACCAGTGATTCGGTGGGTTTCAGCAAACAAGTCCGAACCATCTCAGCGTTCTTTCTTGAATGGTGTCAGTGATAGGTTTCTCTACACCAGTCAATTTTTCCGGATAGTAGCATTTTGGATTCTTTCCGTCCTGGTCTTCGCGATCAGAGTTCTCAGGCATTTCGGTCTTCGCTTTCGAATACAAGCAGATTTCAAGCATCTTTTTCTGTCGGTGTCCATGTTTCACACGCATACATGGAGACAGAGCACTGTATAGTCGCGTTTTCAGTTTCAGTGACATCTCCCTGTTGCTCCAGATGTGCATCAATCTGCCAAAGGCCGTTATGGCAAGCCCTATCCGGCGTTTTATATCACTAGTTGATCCAGCGATTACGCTACCTAAAAAGGTGGATTCATCAATAGTGTCAACAGGCTTATTTCCAATACGAATTTGTTAAGTAGCAGCAGTCATTACTTTGCATTTTGCTATATTCATTGTTAATACCAAGCTTTCACACGCCCTTTTGCAATTCTGATGTCGCCAGTTGAAGTTTGTCGAATAGAGGGGAAAGAAGTGTGTTATCATCTGCATATTTAACACAGGCTGTCAACGAACCATCTGCCAATCTAAATTCTTGTGATAGACGTTTCACTTCTAAGATCGCAAATTGAAGGAATATGTTGAATAAAGTGGGTGATAGGATACCGCCTTGCGTCACGCCTATTAGTACTTCGAACCATTCCGTCAATTTACCATCTATTGTGACTGCGCATTTTGTGTTTGCATAACGTTTCTTGACAATATTCACTATTTTATTCCTCACACCTATATGAGGCAGTATTCTCCAGAGGGCTGTTCTCCAAACCCTATCAAAGGTGGATTTGAAGTCTAAAAAGTGGATATTCAACGATACATTTCGTCCTTTTTCCTTTTCAAGGACCTGTCTTATTACAAATATAGCGTCAAATGTTCCTCTGTTATGACGAAAACCAAACTGATCGTCCTTAATTAACTTTTCACTGTGTTTTTTCACTCGTTACAACATGATTTGATTGAATACTTTTCCTGGTATTAAAAGAAACGCAATAGTTCGGTAATTACTTTGCTCTAGTCTGGAACCTTTTTGTGCGTTGGTGTCACAATTATTTTTGACCATTCTAGTGGAGGGTTTTCCTCATCCCAAATCTTTTGAAGCATCATATGGAGGATTTTCCACATACCTTCTCCTCCAGGTTTCAATTCTTCACCTGCTGTCGCATCAGCTCCAGCAGCCTTGTTGTTCTGTAATCTTTTTAAAGCCTCAACAACTTCATCAAGTTCAATAGGAGTTTTGTCACTGACATCGTTGTCACCATTTTTGTCGATTACAGCATTGATAGACTTCCCTGGCTTCCCTTCCAGTTCTCTAACAGATCTAAATAGGCTAAAGCTGTTATTTTTCCACAGATCCTGTCTTTGTACTTGCTTTTGAGCTCTTAGTTCTGTGGGTCAGCGATATGTGACGCTCTTACCTCCCTGCCTTTTTTGCAAAGTTCTCTCGGCTGAGCCCTCTTGTTTTAGCATTTCTTTTCATGCCCACAACTTTTTTGTTGACAGGACTTTCTTTTGTTTTAAACTAATCATTTAATTCGTTTATTTCTGCATCTTCTAGATGCATGAGAAGCATCTTTGTTTTGAAGATCTAAGCGGTTTTTTGCATCACAGATTAGTTTATTTACATCGCACTCTGTGGGGTTTTTTCTGTACGTTTAGGCATCTTCCTCTCCAGCAATACAGTTGCCATCACAAATGAGTGCTCTGGGCCTATGTCTACTGATTGGTAGGTATGGCTGTTCTTAACATGCTTTTCCAATTTCCACTTTCAAAATGACAATCATATAATCAATCTGGTTACAGGTGTTACCATCGAGAGACATCCAAGTGACAACTCTTTGTTTCTTACGCTTAAAATTGTATTTGTGACTGTAAGATTGTTCATTGCACAGAACTTCAAAAGGCTGAAACCTCTCTCATTCGTTTCCCC
Organism: Carybdea cf. marsupialis auct. non (Linnaeus, 1758); assembly: GCA_010016065.2. Classification (NCBI taxonomy): domain Eukaryota; kingdom Metazoa; phylum Cnidaria; class Cubozoa; order Carybdeida; family Carybdeidae; genus Carybdea; species Carybdea cf. marsupialis auct. non (Linnaeus, 1758). The sequence goes on from JAAAKL020000197.1 coordinate 39,774, forward strand.
ATTGCCATATTGTCTCAACTACTGATGGCATTGTATCAGAGAAAGTTGTGCCAACTTTAGCATTGAAGTCCCCTAATAGAATCGGGTGTCCCTCTTACGTAGACAGGCAATCTTCTGTTGTCGTGTGTCATAGAAGTCATCTGATGCGTCATTGCTGTAGCTACTATCTGGTGCAAAAATCTGCATGATAACAATTGTAACTGTCTCGGTACCCAAAGTTATGCTAATAAGACGCTCAGATATTTGTTCCTACCATGTTATAAAACTTGCGAATTTTTTTCTACCATGAAAGCAACTCCCTGCCTTCTCAAACCATCCGGGTTTGCAGCGTGTATGATGACGAAACCATCTTGCTCAAACGAATCATCAATATTAGTATCCCAATGTGTTTCTGCGGCACCCAGATATTCAATCTTCCCTGTTTTGGAGAAGTATGTCTAAGTTACCTTCTGGATTAAGGGTCCTTTCTTTCCATGTAGCAATATCAATTTAGCTAACAAGGTAATTCTTAGCACCCGTCTCTTTCGAGTGCCTGCGACTCGGGGCCTTTTCTGTTTTGTGTGTAACATTATGGGAGGTTTGTTAGCATGGTTTACTTAGGCACTTGCTCAGGCACATCCTAAGCGCAGTACTCAACTAACTAGAGTGGTTTTGTCTTTTGCCACACGCCAAAACAGAGTGAGTTCCAGCCATAATTGACTATCATCTGCCAAATGCCTGTCACTCGATCCATCACCCTGCTGCCAGTGGCTTCTCCGTGCCTCCGGTGAGGACGGCTTAGGGGTACTATACCTTGCCGAAGGGCAACCCATGATTTTGTCTGGGACTGCTTAATCGGTATATTCGCAACTAACCTCTATATCTAGAGGCCGACTCCTATCCGCAACCCGTGGACCTAGTGGATAGGAGTTATCATCAACATGCACCACTGAACCTGATATTTGAATCTGATATCCCGGTTTCTAAATCAGTTATAAATATCTTTGCGCACACTACTTACCTGTCGCTGTCCCCCTAAGTTGTCTGTAAAACTCACTATTGAATGCAGTATCTAGAACTATCCTACGTCTACAAGATCAACGCTGGAATATTTTGAATACCTCTGTTATGAAGTGCTCTATTGAGAGTTGTAAATTTTCCCCACGGGCTCTGTTGGGGTGCAACTCAACCGCAGCAGCTGTACATAGAACTGCCCCGTCAAGTAGATCCTCAATTGTCTGCAGCCGTGTTAGAAAGTAATGTGTGTCCTCTGTGAGAGACTCAAGAGATTGGACGCTGGTCTTCCAACGACGACTTTACGGCCCTTGTGGATCTTAGATCATACATAAAATCTGTCTAAGGCTGGATTCTCTACTTCCTTAGTAGCTCCATTAATCCCATTAACTACTTGCGTATTAACTGATTCCGGTAGATCGATATCTAATCTACAGTAGACCTCCCCCACCTGTCTTTCTTCCTCCCCTAAGTACTCTGTTTTATCCCAAACTACTACTGCTGACCCCTTGTCTGCTCCCCTAGTAGCAATACTGTCGTCAATCATACGATTTTGGACTTGAAAATATGCAAGCTCCCTTAACCCCGTTTTAAAATATTGTTAAGTTTGAAAAAGGGCTTTTCTGTAGACTTCCATGTCAGGCCTTCCTGCTGCTGAGAAAACAAATAATACCAAGAATCGACTCACCTTTAATATGGCAAGTAAATTGCGTGATTTTTCTGTTTTCACCGAAATTTAGTGAAAACGTAACTTCTATTTATCCACTTTCTAGGTGTCCTAAGCAGAAAATATCTTATTGATGAAGAAAGATCATGCCTATTTCTTTTGTTGTCGAGATGTCTAAAGTGAGATGTATCCCAAACCTCGAATTAATCAAAATAAATCAAAATGAGGACGAGAACAAAGACACCGTCCCACAAGCGGGACTTCTTGACGGATTTTTGAAGAGTAGCAAGCAAAATTTGAAAAGGTGCCTTGCAAAATGATAACAGGTAAGAGTCGCTAGCCAATTGATAGTTTGGCAAAGTTGAGCACCAAGAGTAAAAGAGAACACAACACTGATTATAATATGCGTTCTTGTTAAAACACTGAAAAAGTGTTAATCGATTGACTTATGGTCTAGTTGTATGAGCTTCCGGCATTTTGAGATCAGGGATTCCCTTCTCTCCGAGAGGATTGGGAAAAGTATTTACTAGAGCTAGCGATAATCCGTTGTTCACTATCCAGTTGGAGAGGTTTAGCTGGCAGACTCTTACATATTCCGATGGAAGTTTGATTTTGTTGTTTCAGTTGAGGCTGCGAGGAATAATTGGACCAGATAGAGTTGTCGCAACACAGAAATGTCAGTGAAGTGAAGACTTAGCTAAGCAAATGTTATTTCAGGATGTACACAAGGTAGGTTTTAGATAATCAACAAACACAAGTGATGCTATCAATGAAGAACGGACGTGAAAATATGAAAATAAGGGTAGAAGAGACGGGTATTTCTTCATGCAAACGGCCACCGATGATCAATGCGTACAGCATAGGCGCCTACTGACTTCGATAGTCTGTATTCGCGCAGAATTACCAAGACGATAAGGACCCATTAGTCATTGATGTAAAGGTGCAAGTCCTTGGCAACTGATTATGTAAAAAGTAACTACTGACTTCAAACTACGCTATGACTGTTAAGAATAAGATAATGTCAATTCGTGGAGCGAGAGTATAACCGTAGCTAGGTTATGCTAGCATAGAAACGTGTGTTATTTTTTAATTGCATTATGTTTACATGTGATTGACAGGGAAGAGTATGGTACCAGTAAATCCTAGAATACATGAATTGCATAATATATATCTGTAATATATACGAAAATTGTAATAGCGATGAAGAAAGAGTACAAATAATTGGAAATTGCTTAAGAACTTCTAATGTAGGATAACTTGACAGGCCTTTTACATCAGACTATTCTCCAGAAAAGTGTTGGGGACAATTTAGCTTCGAAGAAGAAATCTTCAACTGAGACTTTCAGGCATGAAACAGCTTCATGAAATCAACTTTGCATTTGCAGCACGTTATTTTTAATAACAAAGCAGTGTGTAGTTATAATGTTCCTATCAAATTTAAAGCCCAGCTATGTGTTACCCAAATGAAACAGGAAAATTAACGCTCAGCATCATTACATATGTTACTATAGCAATCAAGACAACTTATTTAGTTCTAATGTTTCCCCATCTTCGCACATGTGCTCTCAAACCAAAGACAGTGGAATGAGCAGAGTTTCTCTTCTTCGTTAGTAAGATATTCTCTGTCCTCGGGGGTTTTCTCTCCTCCCTCGAAAAGTTACTGAAATAACAACGGACAAATGATGTCGACTTGATATTGTTACTTGTATAGCGTAAATACGTTTCCAGCGATATCTTACAGCGTCCATCGTGGCTTCCTCTTGAAAGTCTTCCTTTCTTCTACTGATGAGAAATGCACTTCCCATGAGAAATCGGGATCATACACTTCTGACGTCGACAAAATTTGCCAAGTTTTATGGTTTGGGTTGTATGGCACTGATCTCTAAAAACACTGGATCGAGCATCCTCCGTCTCAAAGCGAGGCCAGTCTTTCAACGCCATTTTAGTCTCGATCAAACAAGCTGATAAACCATATTACTTAATACAGCGCACCTTTCCTCGCCATTCTGACTTTTGAGGGCTATTATTCTAAGCCTCGATTTTTTCGATACTGCAAACAACAGTGCTCGATCCAGTCTTTCAGAGACTACTATTGGGTTCGTGCAGTGGTCATTTTGGACGTTGCAAGGTCTTAGGCCGAAAGTTTGCGACAGCCTATGATGTTTTCAATCACAGAGCGATTGAGGTATGATCGTGATACAGTGGTTCATAGTGTTGCCTCCAGTGGGTAGCGTTTCTAAATTTCTAAGCGCTTTGACGAGATAACTATGGATGCATGCAATCTATTTTTTACATACATCTAAGTTAGTATTAGGATGAAGGTTAGTAATCACAGGTAGAGGAAATCAAACATACAAAAGAATCACGTGTACTACAAACTCTATCATGATAATATATAGCTTGTATATGACTTTATTGTGACCAAAAATACATGCAGACATGATTTTCTATGACGTGAAGTAAATGCTGGTTTCGCAGGTCTACACGAAACTTATTACCATTTAAGATTTTCTTGAGAACTTTAGTACGTTTTGTATCCCATGGTTAAGCGGTGCATCTATCATATCGATGACGTCTACATCAGGCCCGGCTGCTTTTAGTCCCACTCACACTTATGCAAGCATGCTAACTTTAAATTTATAACGTTTTGGACCTTCCACAGGCTGAGAAGGCTGGGTAAATGCCTTACGCACATCATGAGATAATCTGTGATTTGTTAAGTATTGAAAAAAATATGAGCTCCTTCAAATTTTATGTAACCTGCATTACATAGCGACAGCTACTGCAACAAGTTTTTTGCCGAGTTCATTCTGTGCTCCATTTTTCTTTTAAAACTTCTTTTAATTTACTGTTATCAAAATTGCGCGAAGTAATTTTCAACCAAACAAATTCTTTCTGAGTCTTTTCGGTTAATTACTAAGTTCTACGGGCACTGACTAGTCAAGCAGCACCAATCTGGTAGTCAGTGTTATAATTGACTACTTTGAAAACACAGTTGGTATTAGTTTGATTCCTTTCTTCTCGTGTTTCATGCTGATGATTTTTACGATTTTGAGTGTCAGACGAAACAAATTATTAAGCACAAAAATGATTTCGCTACTTCGTCCAGTTTTATTGTTATTTATCACCAACAACCTTTTTTATGCTTATCTATGTAACTTCTTGTAAAATATACAACTCTCTTTTCTATACCTTGACTCACTTATTGGCAATGATCATATCTTTTAACTTAGATTACGGTATCAATCTGCACCTACGGTCATTGCTTCTAACTAGACCAAACTCACTACACATTGCCGCTGTCAAAACACCCGAAATTTGCGTTTAAGTCGAGCCGTGGCTATACTGATTTTATTCCATTGCCACTGACATATAGTGGAGTCTATGGCTACGAAAAGACCTTGGTTTCCACTTTTGGTAGCCTCTCACACCCTTGGTAATATTACAATGCAATAACGACCCCACTACCATTTCGTATTTGTGTGCCCCTGATTGTCATCAGTATTTTATTCACCCAGTTGCAACATCTGTGTGATTGGGTATCTATACGTTCTTCTTCTGTTTTTACATTCGTCCACATCCTCCACCATCACGCCCCAAATGTTCATTTCTTTCTTTGACATTATCTTCCAATTTGAGTACTGGTCTTTCTCATCCTCTTCTTCCTGATACTTCCCCTCAATTGCTTGCCTCGCAGTTTTTTCGTCCATTCTCCTCAAACACAAAAACTAACAACAGACTCCAACATAAGCAAAAATCAAACTGGGCATTTAAGATTGTAGACCAGATGGGGAAAAAGTTTCAATCTACTTCTAGTTCTCTCCTGCATAAATGAGAGTGAATGTAATGGTCCTGTATCCAGATTGGTTTACAAGGACGTAGGAACCGGGGGCACTGGGGGCATGTGTCCCTCTAAGATTTTGTAATAAGCAAAAGGTGCCCGTTTAGTCAAAAAAGTGCCCCTACAGCCAAAAAATGCATCTTCAGTCAACAAATGCCCCTTCTGTCAACAAAATGCCTCTTTAGTCAACAAAAAGACCCTTTAGTCATCTTGTCTTCTTCTAAAACATTCAGTTTGAAACATTTTATTGTCCACTGTAAACATACTACACCGAAAAGGGGTTGTTTTGTAGGCTCGTGGGCTACGGGCGCCCCAAAAGTGGCTCTTTAACGAAAATTAAATTCAAAATTCAGTGTAAAGTAATAAAGACGAATAAGTTGTCCTTTCAAGAGATCTTCTGGGAGTGTAAATGAAGATAGTGACCTACCTAAAGTAAGAAATGGCACATTGTGAATTGAAGACATAAGAAAGAATTTCCCCCCTTTACAATATTTAGTTCCTAGTGCACTTCATACTATTATTTGCTGTGGATCATGTTATTCACCTCTAAATCCAACACGTAGTAAAGTACCCTTTTCGTTGAAAAGGGGCCCTTTGACTGTTATGCACCCCACTCAAGTGCACCCCACCCAAGATTGAGATGCTTCCTGCGTCCCTGTTGGCCAATCATATTGAGACCCATTCATGGGACGATTAAGATGGCACACAAAGACTTTCACGTGTCCCCTCCTCTTCTAGCATTTATCTTGCCCTCCATTAACAGACGAAGGAAAAGTAAAATGATCATTCTGCCGATATACCTAAAATATTCAATTTCTTTTGTTTGAATAGCTTTGAGTTTTGCTGAGAATAAGAGTTGGTGCAGTTGACAAAATATTTGAAACTTAGAACAACGCAGCGAGGCCAGACTGGAAGAGTTCTTATTTACTGGACACTTCATGCTGATCATACTCGGTGACGTTATTTCCATCTTTAAGACGAATCAAACATAAGCACTTGAGTACAATGACGGTCCATTTTTCAGTAAAACGTAAATCCAATGCCAACAGAAACACCAACTGCCCGTTTGTTAGGTTTGGCCAGTACATTAAATCTGCCAGAGTCAGCCATATCGCTGTAACAGTCGATCAGCTGGGCGGGGTATAGTGGAGCTCGAGAACCAGTACATGGTATTTTATCCCAGCATTTTAGTTTCGTCTCATTGGACCTCGAACTGTTTCATACATGCACTTTCCCGATAAATTAGGTTTTGCTTTGCTGTAGTATGAAAATTTTGTTAATAGGGTCAAGTATTTCTTTTTCACTCTGTTTTTAGTATCAAACGTTAGGGAAGTACTTGCCTCTGTTCTTTCCGCCATCGTGTGTTTTGTAGAGTTACGTAGGAATTTACAGAGATAACATAGCTGGAAGAATGGTCTTTGGAAATGGAATAGAAGTATCAGCGTCATTCTTTGAATTGTGATTTCTCGCTCAAAGTCTGGTGGTGGCATTTCTAATTTTAAGGTAAATTTTCGTAATTTACATTAAATGCTCCCTTCGAGCGTGCATGTTCCTTGCTGCAGAATGATACTATAATTTAATTGCTAAAAGTCCATTTTTAAGCTTCAAACAGTAAGCTTTTAAGATGTGTTCATTAGGATACGCTATTATTACATCCTTGTAGAATGGTGACCCCTCTGCGTAGCATCTGAAGAATATCAACAATGGACAACAGCTGATGGCGTTAGGATCGGTTGAGATTCATTGCCGCTCCAAAACTTTAGCAATCTTGGCATGTCACATGTCGCCCCAATAATTATATATTTCACGATATAAAAAACAAGAATGAGAATTTACAAAAATAAATAATATGTCTTTAGCGCATTTTTTGCCCTAACGATAGTCTGAATGGACGTCTTAGCGCAAAGAACTAATTCAAAATAAGGCTGGAAGTTATCTTATTTAACCAAACGTAGCTGAGGTAAGAGCAGTTTTCTTGGTTTGTTTTCTTACGGCGTTTTTATGTCATATAGAAAGGAGATGAAGACGTAGACAAGTCTAAAAAAAGATCATGGAATTCTCCATCATATTGGGAGTTTACTATTGAATTACACGACCGATAGTACAGAGTAAAATGTAGGCATGGATACTTATGAATCGAAGAGTGAATATCATTTAAAGAAGCAGTCAATATACAAAAATCTAGAGCAGTTTTACCGACAGAAATAATAAGTTTGTTTTAGATTATTTTATTGGTACAACTACGTCACTGCTTTCACCTGCCTGTATTTCCTTCGCAAATCTTCAGTTCATTTTTACCCCAAGCAACGCAGAAGATAACAAGTGACACCTTACAACACAATGATATATTGTTCCACGCATGCCTCTTAATATCGAACGCCATAACACTAGATATAAAGATCAAAATAATTTTCCTGATTTCTATTATTAGTGATGTAACAATAGTCAACCAGGCAATTGTTTATCGCCCCAATGGCTAGCCAACCTATTGTTAGTTTCTCAGTTTCGGTTGGATACCGGAAAACAATAAAAACAATGAAAACTGGTAAAGGTTCGATGATGTGGTCACTGATACTAGTGAGATAACCAGCTTACCATTTACAGCTTTTCTTTACCAACGCTTCATAGTTCTGAGTGGGTTGTTCCATTCTATCTATTGTTAAGGACTATGCCAAGGTTAAAGAAAGTACATGTTAGGTCGAAAGGGGGTAAGTGTCTATCTTTGAGTCTAAAGCATGGTGTCTGCAAGCTAACTTAGGAGTTGGAGGCAAAAAGATGTGATTTCTGACCTTTTTGTGAGTTTGAAAACGCTCTTGATTTTTGGGCCAACATTGTGCAGCATGCCGGTAATGATCACGGAAACGGGTGCATTCATCAACATTTTGATGGAGGTTGACTTTAACCGTCAAAATCCACTGACGTTTGGTTTCTAACGAAGCTAGTTGCAATATCCAGCTTTGCGCCTAGATAACTGAGAAGTGTGTACTATCAGGTCGCCAAATTACAATATGAAAAGTAACACGCTGCAAGTTTATCATATTTATTAATTGTTTCTTCGTAATTGTGTAGATCTTACATTCAACACTCTTGTGGAGAATTGTTACCAGGCCCTTTGATGCGTCGCGGAAGGCCAAAATTTTCCTTTAACGTTTCCACTAATACTGAGTAGTTGACATCGGAAGGAACAATTCCTTTTACAGTTTCCAAGGCTTCGCCACGTAATTGCCCTAATAAGTATGTAAACTTGGTAGCATTTGGCAAGTCTACTAATTGCCCAACTTGAGAATTAAAACGTTCCCAGAACCCAAACCACTCTGTTATTTTACCATCAAATATCGGTAAATTCACATCGGGAATCTTAGACCGATTTGTGCTAGGTTCAGGTATCAATTGATTACATGACTGTTGAGTCTTGCTATCAACAAATGCGGAAACTTTTGTTATCTTACCTCGATTTGCCAATGTCACGGAGTCTGCTTCATCGCAAAAGGCATCGATCTCTGATTCCTCATTTAATTCGTTGAATACTATCCGTGATAGCTCTTTGTCAACATTTTCGCATTCAGCAAACGTATATTTTAGCAGTAGTAGTAAGTGTTTGATGTGTGAAAAGTCTAGTTCACTTGGCGACGGTGAGTTAATAGTGACTTGGCTTCCGTATACGTTTCCGTCAACGTACGTTGTAGTTTTCTCCTTTCCAACTTGAGTATCTCCCCTTGCGATTTAGGCGAGAAAAAATAACGCACTTTTTAGCGTCTATAAATGCTGCTCACGGCACCAATTTGTAGAGAAAACTTCGAGAAAATATGCTACAGATTGTGTAAAAGATAACTCTATTACTATAAACGTATGTGTGTAACAAGTAGGAAAAAACCAATTATACAATCTTACCACGAACAATAAGTAGATATCAAAGGGCCCGGTAACAATTCTCCACAACTCTCTTCTCAACCTGGAAATCATACAATTGCCTCTGGATAACTAATTAGTGTAGAAGGCCATACTCCCACAGTCATGTCAAATATTGTAGAGAGGCAAAGTTCTATAGATCGAATGTGAGATTTGTTTATCTTTTCATTCATGCTTCCCGCCTTTGTATCATTGTAGGGTTTGAAATGATAAGGTTTTAAAAGATACAAGAGGAATAGAGTGTATGTCACATAAGGTATTCGAAGTTGTACCTCTTGCAGTCCTGGCGTGTGTTACACCAATTGAGCAAAGATAGGTCCCGGCTTATTTTGCAATCTTCAAATAATTTTAAACAGATTGATGGGTTGAGTAGTAGTTTTCCGATGGTCAGATCACATGACAGAGAGAGATCTGTCTCCAAAACTGCGCAAGTCTTGGTGTCGATTTTCACAGGTGGAGGACTGGTAGCGAATAGTGAGACTAGGAGAAGAGAGAATATTGTCGTCGGAATTCACCTAGCTCAATTTGTAGAGCATATGCTGTCAGTTACGAGTTGGAACCTATTGGTGACATTTTCTATTTGTCTACTATCTTTCTAAAAAAACATCAACTTTTTCCTGGACCAGTCTCTCATTCTTATACTAAGTCCTAAAGGAGTCATCAAAGAATGAATGTTTGAGATGGCAGAGAAATAGAAAAGTATGTCACCACTAGAATTCTTACCGGTGACCCACACATTTGCGGCGTGCGATCTACCAACTGAGCTAGGTGAGCCCTGTTGATGACATGGCGTATTTCTCTGCATATATGTTTGAATGTATGTTTATGACTACAAGATCCTAGTTTAGGTTTCAACATGGAGCTGTATAGACTAGATCAGCGTGTTCTAACCTTTTCCTAACTAAAGCTTTCTTTGTAAGAACCCGCACTGACTTCAACAGATCTTTGAAAAAACAACATTGTATATGACAAACTTTATGAAAAATGCCATACCATCGAGTGACAAAAAAGGGTTTGAATTCCGCAATGAGTTAATTTTTTGAACACAGAATAAAACACAGCGATAGTGAGTCGTACAAACTTAGAATTTAATATATAAATACACTTCACTATTAGAATAAGAGTACTTTTGGCAAACTTCCTATGGTTGCTCTGATTTTGCTTCAGCACCAATTTTAAGAAGCGTTGCACAAAGAACTCCTGCTCTTTGTAAAAATATACAACTTGTAGCAAAGGTTGGAGGAGTGTGAGATTGCCTTCGACCTTAGACATACCGTTAAAAGAGCATTAGAACTCTGAACATTAGATCTTTAACCTGGCTGGAACTTTAAGTTAACTCTAAACATTTCTTATGCCCATTTACTATACCCGGCTAACTTGTTAAATTGAGAATGTTGCTTCTCTCGTCTTCACTAGAACAATAAGTCCCTAAATCTGTATCACCTCAAAATATTTTACTTATATCAATCAAAACGAGTAACTTAATGTAATGAAGTGAATGATGGAGTAAGCAGACCGAGTAATCATGAACTGGGGGCTCAAAGTGATGCATTGTTCTGAGGCATACACTTTCTCTGTTTAATGAAAGAATGTTTGGACCGGTATTGTAAATCAATGCAATCTATATAGTACGTTAACAGTGGCAGGTTTTCCTGTTGATAAAGAGATCGAAAAAACTGACAAATAGACAATTATAAAAGTGAACGAAATAGGAAAACATTTTAGTGCTGTAAAGTGCACTGATCTGTTCAAAAAAGGAATCAAATCCAGAAACGACGCATTAAAGCAGAATTTTCCTGTCTGACATCTATCCTGAAGATGTCTTAGACTTTACAATGAAGGCAAAATTATCGCTATCTCCTATTGAAAAACCTTTTGGCCCAAAGAAATACCCCGTGTATTCCAAACTATCTTGGCTTAGTAAAGCTTCGCTTCGATTCTAAAACCAGATAACAAAGGCCGCAGAGAAGTGTTTTGGAGTTGTGACCCCACGCGTAGTTTATGCCTGTAAGAAAGCGTTTTCAACTAACAACAAAGACTGTGTGCCTTTCACAAACTGTAGCATTTTTGTCTACTCATTTTCTTGCAAGTGTGAGGCTGGATATACAGGACCCACAACTTTGAGGTTAGTTGACAGAATTAAGGAACATGTTCTTTCCTGTATTTGCCAAGCATCAGCTCTTACAAGGAAACAACCACTTCGGGTTTCTTAAACCAAAGGCGCTGCTAAGCAATGTGACTCTTCCATATAGTAGCACTTGCTTGAAAACCAAGACTTTGCGAAAATATATACGGATCACCGTTTCTTAATAATAGGTAAAGGTAGGTTTCGAATACGTCCGTTATCATTCGTTATCAAATCTGTATACAAGCGAGAGAGCCGTTGCTTTGTAGGCAAGAGAACCCCATTTTTTTATTGGGCTTTTTCGGTTAGTCATCTAGTTCCATGGACATTGGGCGGTCAAAACAATGCCAATCTTGCAGTTAGAGTTCTGATTGGCTATTTGCATTTTGAAAAGACAGTTGGCCGTTGTTCTCATTGCTTTCTTCTCCATTTCGAATCTGACGACTTTATACTCTTAAGAGTGTCAGATTTGTTAAGTACAAAAATGCTACTTTGTGAAGTTTTATTGGTATGTACCATAGCAAACTGTTTTTATGATTATCAATGTAATTTCTCGTAACATGTAAAACTCTCTTCTCTATATATAGACTTTTGGGTTAAGACTGTTAGATGAAAAATGCTTTTCAGTACTAAAATGTTTCGCTGTTTCGTCCAGTTTTATTGTTCTCTACCATCAAATAACTTTTGGAAAAAGAGAATTATGGATGCCAAAGCTAACAATGGAAATTACAGAAACATTTAAACAGAAATACAAACACAAATAGAAACAACATCATCAAAATGATGAACACGAAGATTTTTTTGTGTTCTCTCCTTTGGAAATGAGAAAGACGGAGATATACGAAAACACGGTTTTACCAAGGCAATGGGACAGAACACAGTACAGGATGTGTAGGAGAGACTTACGAGAATACCTTTCTGAGGGACGTGTATCTGTATCGACAGCAACATGTAAGAAAGAGAAATCTAATACGGAACTTTCCAGTTAGCCTAAATCTCGCTTTCGAAGTGTTTGAAAGTGAGGCTGAACATGAAAAGTGGGACTATGTTTCAAAGTAAACACAGCCAGTTTATCGACACCGCTACATCGATCTGTGCCTACGTACTCTGGAAGGACATTTGTCGTTGTTTTCTGGAAATTATGCGTAAATACTCAATACTACTGCAAGCGCCACATTGTAATGCTTGTACAGAGAAGCAAAATAACGTGGCGAAATACCCTCAGTTGAAGGATGTTACTATTCCTTTCCACCGAAGAGAAAGCCGAGTATGCAACAGAATGGATCCAGATGGTGACGTGAGAAGGGAACCAGAATGGCAACCAAACAAGTATTCAAGACTATTCTCCCTTCATTTTGTTGGTGGTAAAGGCCCGACGAGACAAAATTCAATTCCTACACTATTTGGAGATATTAATTTTTAAAAGAACGCCATCTAACCGACGGAGGTAAAAATCCATTTTTACTTAACTACCAGACGAAGTTCAGTGTCGTACAACAATTCGCAGCGCA
>JAAAKL020000198.1:0-52716 GCA_010016065.2 Carybdea cf. marsupialis auct. non (Linnaeus, 1758)
ACGAGTAAGCGCGTCACGAATTAGCTCACGCTCCCTAGATTCATAACGTAAACGCCTAGTCTCGATCGTATGCAGATCGAAGTCGGTGATACCATACTCTTTAAAAGCGTCGCGAAGGTCAGAGTCCTTGCCGGTTTGCGGTCCGTGCACTCGATCAGCGTCGGGCCCTCAGCGCTTTCGACCACCGTCCGCCCGCCGGGCTCGAGCTTGAGCACTGCTGCTCGAACCGTCTTTGTCAGCCGCGTGGCGTCCACCCAGCCGATGTCGCCGCCGCGCAGACGAGTGGCCGAGACCGAGTGCTCAGCAGCCAGGGCCGCGAATTTGGAGCCGGCCTCGAGCTTGATGATCAGGGCGTCGAGCCGCGCGCGGGCCTCGTCGCCGGCGGGCACCAGAAGATTCCGCAGCTTGAAACGTGCGGGTTTGTGCCATTCCTCGGCACGGGTTTCGTACGCCGCCCGCAGCTCTTCTTCGGACGGCCGACTCTCGGATTTCAGGACTCGCTGGATGGCGACGGCGGCCAGGCCATCCGTCAGCTGGCGTCGACGTTCGTGGGCCGCGGGAGCATCGAGCAGTCGACGGGCCTCGGCTTCGGCAGCGAGCGTTCGGGCGAGGATGAGCTGCTCGACGTCGGAGCGCGCTGTGGAGCGCTCTAGATGCCCTCGAGGTGCGCAAGTCCGAGCTGCCCGCGGAGCTGATCGAGAACCCTCGTCAGCTCGCCTTGATGCTCGAATCTCGGCGTCTACAGGCCTTGATGTGGGTCCAAGCGGAGCGCTCCGGCTTCACCGCCCGTCCCGACATTCGCCGGCGGCTCACCCAGGGCCTCGATACCGCCCTGCGCCGCGTCGAGCTTGGCAAGCATCTCGACGCCGCTGCCCGCGAGCGTCTGCCCGAGCTCGAAGTCGAGGTGCGCGCCCTCTACGACATCGCCCCTCAGCGTTTCTCCGGCCCGCTGCGCTTTCGTCTGCGTCTACTCAGTGTCCCGCTCACCGCTCCCGAAAATCAGATGCGGCGCCTCGAAGCGCTGCACGGCGAGCTCGTCGCCGGGAAAGCGGCGTTTGAGGCTGCCGTCGAGAGACTGGAAAGCGAAGGCCTGGCGGCCGAACTGGTCGAGCTAGGCTGGAAGAACTTCGCTCAGCTCGCCGAGCTCGACTCCAAAGAGCGGGTCTACGTGCTCGATCTCGGCGGGCCGGGATATACCCTGCCGTATCGCTTGGGCGATCGCCTGCGTATCCTCCAGGTCGTCGAGCGCCAGGCGCCGCAGCCTCTGCTTTGGGAAACAGCGCGTGTGGCGGCCGGGGAGGAGTATCTGCGCCGGAATCGCGACACCTTGTGGGATGAGGCCGCGACGCGGATCCTCGACGGCGCCGGATATCGCTACTTGGAAGACCACGTCCGGGCCGTCCTGGCGGTCGAGCCGCCGGCCGAGATCGAGAATGCGGGGCCTTGAAGTCTGGTAAACGGTCTGAAGCCCCTGACGCTTCTGAGAGAGCTTGTTGATGCCATCGAGGATCTGGTCCCCTCTCCCCCTTGGGGAGAGGCCAGGGTGAGGGGAAACAGAGCAGGCAAGATGCCTGCGCTCCCAGCTTTTAGCCCTTGGTCCCCTCTCCCTCTTGGGGAGAAACCCCGGATGAGGGGGTTCGAGGCCACGGTGAGGGGGCGCCTGCCCGCCGACGTCTCGACGGTCGTCCTCGCGTTCGCCCTCCTGTCGATCGCCTGTGCAGCCCCCGAACCACCGCCATCGATACCGACCTCGAGCCCTCCTGAGACCGCTGCCGAGATCTTCGTCGACGTCGCCGCCGAAGTCGGCCTCGACTTCGTGCACCGCAACTATCTCACCGCCGAACGCTATTTCCCGGAAATCGTCGGCGCCGGGGTCGCGCTGTTCGACTTCGACAACGACGGTGACCTCGACATCTATCTCGTCCAGTCGAGCGCCATCGAAGGCACCGCTGCCGAGCGGGCCGGACGCCTCTATTGCAATCGGCTGATCGAGACCGGAGCCCTCAGCTTCGAAGACGTCACCGATGCCAGTGGCCTCGGCCCTCCCGCGACGCCGGGCTCGGGCATGGGCGTCGCGGTCGGCGACGTCGATGACGACGGCCACCTCGACCTCTACGTCACCCGTTTCGGCCGCGACCTGCTGTACCGAAATCTCGGCAACGGGCGCTTCGAAGACGCGACCGCCGCGAGCGGTCTGGGGGACGAACGGTGGACGGTGAGCGCCTCGTTCTTCGACTTTGACGGCGACCGCCACCTCGACCTTTTCGTCGCCAGCTACGTCGATTTCACCCTGGCGAAGCACAAGCCCTGCACCTCGCCGGAGGGGCAGCCGGACTATTGCGGCCCGTCGTCCTACGACCCACTGCCCGACCGGCTCTACCGCGGCCTCGGGGAGGGGCATTTTGAAGACGTCACCGCGGCCAGCGGCCTCGCTCTGAGCGCGGGCGCTGGCCTGGGAGTCGTGGCAGGTGATTTCAATAGCGACGGTGACGTCGACCTTTACGTCGCCAACGACGGCATGGAGAACTTCCTGTGGCACGGCGATGGCGATGGGGCCTTCGTCGAGCGGGCTCTGCCGTCCGGCGCCGCGCTCTCCAGCGAAGGCGTTGCCGAAGCGTCGATGGGCATCGCGGTGGGCGACGTCGATGGCGATGGTGACGACGACCTGGCCCTCACCCATCTGCTGGGGGAGACCCACACCCTCTATCTGGCCGAGGGCGAGGGTTTCTTTGCCGACAGCAGCGTGCTTTCGGGTTTCGGGCCGGCGAGCCGTGCGTTCACCGGCTTTGGCGCCGGTTTCCTCGATTTCGACGGTGACGGTTGGCTCGACTTCCTCGCCGTCCATGGTGAAGTGCGGTCGGTCGAGGCCCTGCGTCGGCGCGGCGATCCTTTTCCTTACCACCAGAGCGACCAGCTGTTGCACAATCTGGGCCTCGACGAGCGGGGCAGCGTGCGCTTTGAAGACGTCACGGAGCAGGCGGGTACCGCCCTGGCCGTCTCGGCAGTTAGCCGTGGCGCAGCCTTCGGCGATCTCGACAACGACGGCGACGTCGACGCGGTGATCAACGACAAGGGTGGCCCGGTGAGACTCCTGCTCAATCAGGTCGGCCATCGGCAAGCCTGGCTCGGCGTTCGCCTGCGCGATGCAGAGGGGCGCTTCGATTCGCCCGGCGCTCACGCCATCGTCGAGCTGCCTGGCCGGACGCTCCGGCGCTCCGCCCGACGTGACGGCAGCTATGCCTCCTCAAACGATCCGCGCCTGCTCTTCGGCCTCGGCGATATCCGGGGCCCAGTCGACGTGGTGATCATCTGGCCTGGGGGCGGACGCGAGCACTTCGCGGCGCTGGCCTTAGGCGGTTGGACGTTGCTCGTCGAGGGCGAGGGGGAGTCGGAGGAGTGAAGATCCCGGCGCCCGCTGTCCTCGCCGTAGCGCTTTCGACCTTGCCTGCGTCCCAGACGTGGTGGAGAAGGAATCGGCTGCTCAGGATCCGGGAGCCGAGGTGCCGAGCACCCGTGCAACATTCGAGCCCCTGGCTGGGAACGAGCTCGAGCTTTTGACCGAGGACGGGCGGCATAAGATCCGCCGCCGCGAGCGCTACTTGGAAGCCCAACTGCGCCGCGCTCCCACGCACCCTGCCGATCTTGCCCGTGCCTGGGGCGAGTTAGGCAGGGCCTATCATGCCTTCGGTTTTCTCGAAGCCTCGATCGTCGCCTACGAGAGGGCGCAGGCGTTCGCTGCCGAGGATTACCGTTGGCCTTACCTGCAAGCTCACGTTCTTCACCGTCTGGGCCGCGACGCGGCGGCGGCCGAAGCCGCGGAAGCGGTGCTGACGCTCTCTTCCGACTCTGCTCCGGGCTTGCTTCTGCTGGCCGAAGCGCGATGGGGTCAAGGCGATCTCACTGCGGCCCGCGCGGCCTGGAACCGCGCTCTGGTCGCTGATCCACGGTCCGCTGCGGCCTGGGAAGGCCTCGGCCGCATCGCCTTGGCGCACCGGGATCACCGCCTGGCAATCGAGCACTTCGAAAAGGTATTGGAGCTCGACCCGAGAGCCGACCGGGCTCATTATTCTCTGGCGCTGGCCTGGCGCGCCTTGGGTAACGACCAGCGCGCCGACGAGCACCTGACAAAACGCGGCCAGCGTCGGCCGCTGATCCACGATCCGCTACTCGATCGCCTCGAAGCGGAAAACTCCTTCTCTCACCAGCACCGGGGCCGTCTGGCCTTGAAAGCTGGAGACTTTGAGCAAGCCGAGAAAGAGCTGAGTCAAGCTCTCGCCGCGGCTCCGGACGACTATCGGTTGCGTCTCGAACTGGCCGCGGCGCGGTCACGCCGCGGCGATGCGGCAGGAGCCCTGGCCCTTTACCGAGAAGCGTTCGAGCTGGCGCCGGAGGACGCCCGGGTGCGCTATAACCTGGGGACTGCGATGCTCGAGCAAGGCGACGTGGCGGTCGCCCTGAGCCATCTCGAGCGGGCCGTCGAGCTCGACCCTCGACATCGTCCAGCGCGCTTCAATCTGGCGTGGGCGCTGCGCCGCACGGGTCGGCCAGCTGAGGCACTCAAACATCTGGAGACGCTAGTACGCCTGGATCCGAGCCATCTGCGTGCTCGACTGCGTCGAGCTGAGCTGGTCGCCCAGCTCAACGGGCGGGACGCCGCCTGCGCTGATTTGCGTGAGAGTTTGCAAATCTTTCCCGAGGATCCGCAGCTTCTCGAGCTTGCTGAGCCTCTCGGGGAGGGGTGTCGCTTCGAAGGAAATATCTAAGCCTTCGCTGGGCCGACGATGCCGTGGCGAAAGGCGTAACCCACGACTTGGGCGCGATTGTGCAGGTGCAGCTTGTCGAGAATGTTGCGGACGTGAAACTTCACCGTGTTCTCGCTCACCCCGAGCTTCTTGGACAAGGCGCGGTTGGAGGTGACGCCTTCGACCATCGCTTCCAGCACCTCCATCTCGCGGTCGGTGAGCGCGTCCGGAGACTTTTCGGGCGCCGACTTGGCCCCCGGCTTGGCAAACTCGGTCAGCAGCTTGCGGGCCAACATCGGCGTCAAGGCGGGCTCGCCGCGGTCGACGCCGCGCAGCAGTCGGAGAAAAGACTCGGCTTCGAGATTCTTCAGCAGATAACCCTCCGCACCGGCCTTGATCGCCTCGAAAAGATCCTCATCTTCCCCGGAGGCGGTCAGCACCACCACCTTGACGTCCGGCAGTTCGGTGCTGATCAGGCGGGTGGCGGTGAGGCCGTCCATTTCCGGCATCGCCAGATCCATCAGGACGATGTCCGGCCGGTGCTGGCGGGCCTGCTCGAGGGCTTCGAGCCCGTGACTGGCTTCGCCGACCACTTCCAAGCCGTGGGCGGTCAAAAGGCTGCTCAGGCTGTCACGGAATAGCGCGTGGTCATCGACGATGACGATTCTCATGAAATGCCTCCGTGGCGGCTGGGGTATTCGATTTCGACGCGGGTTCCGGTGTCGAGCTCCGATTTTAGATCGAAACGGGCGCCGATCGCTTCGCATCGCTCTCGCATTGTTACCAGACCGAAGCGTGGAAATTCACTTTGGCCTCGATCCTGCGGGTCGAAACCTACTCCATTGTCTTCGACGATCATTCGAATTCCTTGCCCTACTCGGGTCTTGAGGCGTACCTGAGCGCGGGACGCTTCCGAATGCTTGCGCACATTCGCCAGCGCTTCTTGGAGGATTCGCAGGAGTTGCAGCTCGACGTCGGAGGCGAAACGAGGGATCTCGTCGGCCACCAGGTCGACCGGAATGCCGCTCTGATCTTGCCAACGCTCGAGATGCTTGGCGAGGGCCTTGGCGAAGCCGTCTTCTGAGTCGACCACGGTGCGCAGACCGAGAATGCCTTCCCGGACGTCGGCGTAGACCTCACGCGCTGCCGCCGCCAGCTGTCGGAGCTGTTCCTTCGCCTCATCCGTCCGGCCGGCGTCCAGCAGTGCCTGGACGGCTTGAGCTTTGGTGTTGGCGTAAGCGAGTACCTGCGCTTGGCTGTCGTGCATTTCGCGAGCCAGCCGCAGGCGCTCCTCCACCACCGCCAGGCTCGCCACCTTGGCGTGGAGATGCGCGTTGTCGACTGCGATCGAGGCTTGGGTGGCGAAGTGGGTGAGGGTCTCTTCTTCCCCATCAGTGAAAGCTCCGCCATCGTGTTTCTCGGAAAGATAGAGGTTGCCAATGAAGGGCCCCTGACATACTAAAGGAACGGCGAGCAGTGAGCGCATCTGAGGATGGCCGGTTGGAAAACCGTGGGACCGTGGATCGTCCTCGATCTTCGGGATGCGTAGGTGCTGACCTTCCCGCAGCACCGCCCCGAGCAGCCCCTTGCCGACCGGCGGGCTTTGAATCCTCGCGATCTGATCTTGAGTTATACCCGAGGTGATGAAACTGCGAATTGTCGACTTCTTGTCGTAAACCGCGAGCGCGCCGTATCGGGTGCCGATCAGAGTACAGGCCTGATCGACCACTTTCTGCAGCACGACGTCGAGGGCAAGTTCTGAGGTGATGTCGATGCCGGCACTGCGCAGTGCGGCAAGCTCGCGATTTTGACGCTCGAGCTGCTGCTGTTGGCGGCCGATGATGGCAAAGAGGTTGGCGTAAAAGATCACGGCGGCCAGCACGACGGCACTATCCGTCAACAGCCGGCTTTGCCAGGAGGTACGGATCGGCGCGAGAGCGAATCGGATGGAATGCAAGACGCCGAGGACAGCGATCGGCGCCAGGATCGCGATCCATTTGAGCTGTTGAAAGTTCATGTGCCCTAGTGGTAATCGAAAAATACCTCGGGAGCAAGAGTATGTGCTCGATTCGTACCCTTAAAGGCCCTACCCCGAGAGGTGGGGCAGGTGCCGCGAGCCCCACCCGAAGTATAGGAGGGCACCCACCTCTGCCGCTTCGTAAGACCACCCGCAATGGCGTGGGCGTGGGGCGCATGGATCGCGACAATGCTGGCCATCGAAGCATCATCAACCCGGCCATCGCCCGTCGCAAGGGCGAATGGCTGTTGCTGGAGAGAAACCTCATGACACACAACATTTCGAGATCCCAGGACGTGTTTGCGCTGACCTTGATCGCGCTTCTAGCGATCGCCGTCGGCACCGTCGGCTGCGGTGGCGGCGGCAATGCTCCACCGGCGAATCCGGCGGTGCAGCAGGGCAAAGCGATCTATGACCGGATCTGCGCCACCTGCCACGGCAAGGATGCCAATGGCCTGCCGAAACTGGGCAAGGGCCTGCGCGACAACGAGTTCACCAAGAGCCAGAGTGACCAGGAACTGCTCGAGTTCCTGAAGCTCGGGCGTCCGGCCACTCATCCCCTCAATACCACCGGCGTCGACATGCCGCCCAAGGGCGGAGATCCCAGCATCACCGAGGCTGAGCTGCAGAACGTCGTTGCCTTCATGAGAACTCTCTGACCGCGGAGGCGCCGATGGAACGCGAAGAAGCCCAGGCCGATGTTGTCGACATGGAGGCGATCGGCCATCCCCGAGGAACGGCGGCGATTTTGGTGATCTACGGATTGCTTTTCGCCGTTGGCTGGCTAGCCCTCTATTTCTCGGAATTCCTGTCCCGCGGGACGCCGCACCCTTGAGGTCTGAGCGATGAAAGTTGATGCTTACGAGAGGTTTTGGATGTGGGGATCGGCGGCTCTGCTGGTGGTTTTCGTCGGCGCCTTGCTCTACTCGGCCGGAGCCCACGCGGTGCATCCGCCGAGTCATGTCGAGACTATTGACCCGACGACCCTGAATGAGGATCCCGAGTTCGGCCAGCCGGGCGTGAAGCAACTCAGTGACGGCAGTGTCGAAGCGGTGATCGTGGTTCGAATGTTCTCCTTCGCGCCGAATGAGATCCGCATTCCGGCCGGCAAACCGGTGAAGTTTCGCATCAGCTCGCCGGACGTGATCCATGGCTTTCAGATCGTCCGGACCAACGCCAACACCATGGTGATTCCCGGCTATGTCAGCCAGTTCACCATGACCTTCGACGCGCCGGGTGAGTATTTGATCGTGTGCAACGAATTCTGCGGCCTCGGGCATCACCTGATGCAGGGCAAGCTGATCGTGGAAGGAGCGCAATGATGCACAAGCTTTCCAAGGCACACTTCGCGGTGTCCCAGGTGGCGTTCGTCATCGGCACCGCCATGGCGCTGATGCAGGCCTTGGCGCGGGCCGATCTGCCGCTGCCGTTTCGCTCGCCGCAACTCTACTACCTGTCGGTCACCGCCCACGGTGTGCTACTGGCGCTGGTCTTCACCACGTTCTTCATCATGGGGCTGGGATATTTCTTCTCCCGCGAGACCCTGGGGCGGATCGAGACATCGAAGATGGCCTGGGGCTCCTTTGGCGTCGCCTTGGGTGGCACCTTGATGACCACCGCGGCGATTCTTTCCGGCACCTCGACCGTGCTCTACACGTTCTATCCGCCGCTGCAGGCGCATCCGACGTTCTATATAGGCGCGACGCTCCTGGTGGTCGGGTCGTGGGGCTGGTGCGTGGTGATGATCCGTTCCTATCGCTCGTGGCGAGCAGATTTTCCTGACCGGCCGGTGCCGCTGTCGATGCACGGCATGATGGCGACGGTGATCGTGTGGCTGCTGGCCACCGCCGGGCTCGCGGTCGAAGTGCTTTTCATGTTGATTCCATGGTCCCTCGGCCTGGTGGAGAAGATCGATCCGGTGGTCGCCCGCACTTTCTTCTGGTGGTTCGGGCATCCCCTGGTGTACTTCTGGCTGCTGCCGGCTTACGTCTTGTGGTACACGGTGCTGCCCAAGGTCGCCGGCGGTCGCCTGTTCAGTGATTACCTCGGGCGGATGGTCTTCATCCTGTTCATCCTGTTCTCGACGCCGGTGGGCTTTCACCATCAATTCATGGATCCGGGCATCGAGTCCAGCTGGAAGCTGGCTCACACGGTGAGCACCTACGTCATTCTCTTCCCGAGTATGGTCACCGCCTTTACGATCATTGCTTCGCTCGAGGTCGCGGGACGGCTGAAGGGTGCCAAAGGGCTACTGAACTGGATCGGCAAGCTGCCCTGGGGCACGCCGTTTTTCGACAGTGTGGTGCTAGCGATGCTGCTGTTTGCCGTCGGTGGCTTCGGTGGCGCGATCAACGCCGCCTATGCGATGAACGCCATGGTCCACAATACTGCCTGGATTCATGGTCATTTCCATCTGACCGTCGGTACTGCCACCGCTCTCTCCTTCATGGGGGCCACCTACTGGCTGCTGCCGCGCCTGACCGGCCGGCAGCTCTTCCCCATGGCGGCGGCGCAAATGCAGCCCTACCTGTGGTTCTTCGGCATGATCTTTTTTGGCATCACCAACCATGTGACGGGCATTCTCGGCATGCCACGGCGGGTTTATTCCGCGACTTATCAGGGTAACTGGTGGGCCGAGAAGTGGTCCTCCTGGACGACGCTGACGGCGGTCGGTGGTGTGCTGCTCTACGTCAGCGCGGTTTGTTATGTGCTGGTGCTGATCGGCACCTTGCGTTGGGGCAAGAAGCTCGATCCGCCGCCGGCCGTCGAGCTGGCAGAGCCTCTCGAGCCGGCGACCGAGCGTTGTCTCTGGGACCGGGTCGGCATGTGGACGGTGGTCGCGATCGTGCTGGTGGCCATCGCTTATTTCTACCCGATCCTCCATCTGCTCTCCATGGAGCGATTCGGGTCGCCGGGCTTCAAGCCGTTCTAGTCCAACCCAAGGGTGGAGTTGGCCTGCTTTTGCGGCTGGCTCCGCCGAGCTAACGTCGAGCGACACTCGGGGCAAAACCGCGCACCTCACCGAGCCCGCGGGGAACGGTGAAATGCGCGGTCATGGCGTGAGGTGACGCAGGCCCGTGGCCGAGCCGTGTTGCGACGATTATTCGCAGATGTCGGGGCAGTTGACCGGATCCTGGCTGTCGACACAACAGCCCGTTCCGGGGCCGGTTCCGGTGTGGTATTCGTAGTTGCAACCCAGAACGTCAGGGCAGGTATTACATTCACAGGTGGCCTCGCACCAGATCGTAAACGGGCCGCAGGTCACAAAGCCCCGATGGCTAGGTGACCCTCCGCAATTGCTGTCTTGCTTGCTGCAGGTCGAAGTGCCCGGCGGGCACGAAACGGTGGTGCCATCGTTGCACTTGGCTGTGCAGCCGCCGCCGTTTTCGACGCCTCCCGCGGCGACGGGTACGGCTTCCTGTCCACCGATCATCGGCAGCAGCCCGGCAAAGGGAATCTGCAATTCGGGAACCTGGGTCTGCGTCCCGGCCGTCGGTGGTGTGATCTCCTCCGCGGCAGCGACGGTAGCCAGCAAACAGCAAAGTAAAAACATCATGGAAACCTTTTCGCGCATCACACAATCCTCCATCAGGGCGGCGATCAGCAGATCGCCTTTTCCGTGGAAGAAGGCGAGAGGGTAGCTTCGGGACATCTTGGCTGAATCGCTGAGATGTCAGCCTCCCACAGGCCTTCTCTATTTGTGCTCCGGTACGTCGAGTCCATCGTGGCGATTTTCGCCAGGCGACCGGTCGACGTTTTATTCGGAGCGGGTTCTTGTCAGGACACGCGAAAAGAAGCGGTGGATTTGATCATCTTCCGGAAAATATTTTCAAAAACATCAGATTCGGTGTGCGAAACGCGCCGAGCCGAGATCAAGCTACGTGCGACCGCTCGAGCCGGCCTCCGGCACCATTAGCGCCATTACGGAAAGAGGTGATCGTCGTCGATCCAGTGTCAAATTGAGTCATAAGCCCCGGATTTTATTCCTCAACGTCTGTACCTCGAACGAAACTCACATGGTTCTGGCAGGCGTTAGCGTTTGTGGTACCTAGGTCGTCGGGGTCAATACAGCATGTGTTAAGGATAAAACCGGCCGTAGTGTGAGCGAATTCTGCACAGATTGAATTGGGTGCGAACAGTTCCTCGCAAGAGGGGCCGGGAGGGTAGCCTTCGACCCAAGGGAGAAAATCGGGCGGGACCGGATCACTCGGTATCCAGATGTACGTTTATGAGCCTGGTAGACGCATTTCGGCCGCGGTGGCCGGAGGGTGCGGCAAGCAAGCTGGATCCAGGCAGGTGAAATGACCTTGAAAGGACCACTCTGTGGTCTCAAACGTGAAGGTCTGGGAAAAAGGCTGTTCAAGGTCCTCAGAGGAGCAGGCCGAGGTGGCTGCATCGATCTGTCCTAGATTCTGCTTGCCGACGAGATCGACATGCTATGGACGAATTCGAGCTCCGATAGCTCGAACCTGCCTTCGGCATCTTCGTGGGCTGAATGATCTCAGGTGATCAACATCGGCCCGAGTCATCATCCCAGGGTCAAATTTCGGGATCTGGCTCTTTGATGAAGTTCACAGGTTCAATACAGGCATTAGGGTTGGAGGTACCCTCATTGTGGCTGAGAATGCAGCAGGTCTGACTAACGGCCAGGGTCTCATCGTTCGTGAACTCGGCACAGATTGAATTTCCTCCAAATTCTTGTGGGCAGGTGCGGCCGGGAGGAGAGCCTTCAATCATGGGAATTAAATTTGGGAGGGGATTACTAGCTCGCCAGCTGTAAGTCGAAAATTTCAGGGGAAGCACTCTAGCGGTGGTCGGAAAGCGCGGCAGGCAAGCTGGATCGAGGCAAGTGATGTGGCCTCGAAAAAACCAATCCGTGGTCTCAGAAGAGTAAATTTGAGAAAAGAACCGATCAAAGTCGTTGGTGGAGGAGCAGGAGAATGAGTTCGAAGTCTCCAGGTTTGGTTTCGCCCATTCGTCATTTTTCGCCTCGGAGGTTTCGAGGCGCGCTTTCCAAGGGGTGAAGTCGGGCAGAAACAACCAGCGCCCCGTCATGTCTTGCGCAATCCTTCCGGGCAGGCCAGCATCGGTCCAGGCACCACTGCCAGACACTAGAGAGATGGGCTGCAGGGGAAAGAACTCGATTTCCGGGCTCTGGCCCTCGGCTTGGCGGGTCACTTTGCGCGCCGAATCCAGGATGAACCATGGATCGCTGTTCGGATCGGAGCAGACGGGTTTGCCCGCGCGACAGTCCGAGGGCGCTACCTCACGGTAACAGCTAGGTCCGTCATCGGTCGTAAAACGACCAGAGGTCCGAATCCGCGGATCGCTTGGAATATCCTCGCGGATCGCGCCAAGCGATATCGTTTCTCCGAGCTCAACGAGGACTTCACGAGCCATGGGCTTTTCGATCGAGGGTTGAAGGTGGAGGCTGAGGGTCGGCAGGATGTCGAGATCGGACAGCCAGAGCACCGTTTGGGCACCCTCCTGGAACGCCAGCAAGCGCCCTTCGCCGAGCCGGTTGTAGACCTCCGCGGTGAGGAAGACGATCAAAGAATGATGCTTCGGTTCCATCGCCTGCCAGCGCGAGTCCAGGGGGCCGATTTTGAGACGGTACGGGCGGCCTTCAATGAGCAGAAAATGGGGGGCGTCGGCGAAGATCTCATCGAGCCGTAAAGCCCTCTGGGTCAGTTGGCCTAGGATTCTTGGTTGCAGCCAACCTTGGTTCGTCGACAAAGCTGAGGCAAGCTCGGAAACCGCCAGGAGGTTGCCGTCATCCAGGAGACTGGATGAGCTGAGAGTTTTCGTCGGCAGGCTGGCCTGAGCGTGAAGGAAACCGGCAGGGAGCAGCAGAACGGATACCATCAACCCGAGGCCAAGAAAGTAAGTCTTGATTCTCTGATCAGGCACAATTGTCTCCTTTGTTGGTGCTTCAGGACGTGGGAATGGGTCGTGAGATCCTGGATCGATGACCCGGCGACGATCCAAAGTGAGGGTTGATGTCCTGAAGCGCGAAAAAGGACGGAGGATTTGATCACTTGTTGGACAATCTTTTTTCCAAGAAGTGCTCGAGCCAGCGAATGGCGTCTTTATTTCTGCTGGGCCTGTCGCGAAGCGTTTGCAGGCTCCGTCGGAGCAAGGCTTCGCCTTCGGCCTGACCTTGGGCTAGCCATGCGGCTCCCAGAAGCCCTTCAGCCTGGGGGAGCAGGCGGCTGTTCGCTGGGCGAGCGGCGCGACGCTCGGGGCTGAGTTCGACTTGCAGCAGGTCTTCAGCTTCGTCGGGCCGCGAGTCTTCGATCAGAACCTCGCAGAGTAAAAGAGTGTGCTGGACGGTCCAGCTACGGGTCGGCCCTAAGACCTTGCGACTGACGCGAACCCTCTCCTGAAAATGCTCGACGGCGCGGTGGAGGACGCCTTGACGGCGGAAGAGCCGGCCGAGGTGGAAGTGACTCCGGCCGATGTCGAAATGACCGTCAGGGTAGAGCTGCTGCCTCACCTCGAGGGTGTCTTGGTGAAAGGTGAGAGCAGCGTCGATGTCGCCCTGCATTTCGGCGATGAGACCTAGCTGGTTGAGTACGTTCGCGACTTCGGGATGGACTGGCCCCTCAAGCTCGAGTGTGATGTCGAGGGCCTTGGAATAGAGGGCTCGCGCGCCCTCCGGATCGCCCAGCAGGTTCTTGAGCACCAAAGCCCGCCAGCCCAGGGCCTCGGCCACCGCCGGAGTCCTCGCCTCACCGGCCTGTTGGACCAGCGCCATCGCCTCGACCGTCAGCGGCTCGACGTCCTGCCACCGTTCCAGTAAACATAAAATCGTCGCCAAGGGGTTCAAGAGCTCGAGTGCCAGGATTGGATCCGACGGCGCGAACGCGCGGCTCTCTTCATAAACTTGCAGTGCCTCCGGAATCGCTGCAGCGATGGCCTCTTCGGCGCCGTCATCGCTGAGGGATTCGATCTGATGGAAGCGGGCAAGAGCGTAGTCTCCACGCGCCTTGAGCTGGTCGATGTGTAGGGACTCGTCGCTGATGGGCACGTCCTCGAAGCGCTCGAGTGCTTGCTCCAAGCTGGAACGAGCGGTCCCATAATCGCCGAGGTTGAGACGGATCCTGCCGAGGAAAGCGAGGGCCAGAGCTTCGACGGCAGGGGACTCGAATTCGCCCCGGGCGAGTTTCTCTTCGACCCGGACGAGAGCTTCCCGGACGGTCAACTCCTGGCCCTTCGCGATTCGCGGATCCGCGTTCCAGAAGGCGCTTTCAAACAGACTCCAAACGGTCTCGAAGCCCGCCAGATGGGTCTCGGCCTGGACCAGGGCGAGAGCCCGTCCCTGCACCTGGATCGCCCGATCGATCGCGAAGAGGATCGTCATCGCAAAGACTAGGCTGGCAGCTGTCAGGGCGCGCCAGTGTCGCCGCACGAATTTCTTCGTCCGATAGCGCCGACTGTCGGAACGGGCTCGGATCGGCAGTCCTTGGCGGAAGCGTCGCAGATCTTCCGCCAGCTCCACCACCGAGCCATAACGCTCCGCTGGCTCGCCGCGCAGGGCCTTGAGCACGATGTGATCGAGATCGGAGTCGATCGATTCGATACCACTGGGGGGCGGCTCGACATCGTCGTCAGGCTGGCTCGCGATCTCCCGCAACACCCGGTTCGGAGATGGCGGTCGCTCGCGGGTCAGGATGGCCTCCGCCTCGATCAACGAGCGGTTTGGAAAACGGTGGGGGAGCCGACCGGTGAGCAGCTTGTAGAGCACGATACCGAGCAGGTAGACGTCGGTGCCAACGGTGACGCGCTCACCCCGGACCTGCTCCGGGCTGGCGTACCCCAGAGTCAGCAGGCGTTGCCAGCTGGCGGTGGTGTCGCCCTCCCTGCCGACCTGTTCCGAATCGAGGATCTTGGCGATACCGAAGTCGAGTAGTTTGACCCTATCTTCGCGATCGACCAGGATGTTGGACGGTTTGAGGTCGCGATGAATCACCAGGCTGAGGTGCGCTGAAGCGACGGCGTCACAGACCCCCAGGAAGAGGTCGACCCGACCCTCGGCCGAAAGTCTGTGGCTTTCGCAATATCGATCGATCGGCTCGCCGTCGATCAACTCCATGACCACATACGGCGATCCGGCGGCGGTCGCGCCGCCATCCAACAAGCGGGCGATGCCCGGGTGGTCGAGGCTTGCCAGGATCTGCCGCTCGAGATCGAAGCGGATCCGGGCGGCGTCCCCCTCCATGCCACGGCGCAAAACTTTGACCGCGACCTGGCGATCGAAGGCTCCGTCGTCGCGTTCCCCGAGATAGACGGTGGCCATTCCTCCCTCGCCGATCTTGCGGAGCAGCCGGTAGCAGCCCACCGCATCCCCGGATGCCGGAGGTGCTGGCAGGGTGAGGCCGGCTGACACCGGTGCAGGTTGACCAAGAAAAGTCGTGGACGCGTCATCATGAGAGGCGAGGAGCGACGCCACCTCCCGTCGCAGCTCCCGATCCTCCCCGCAGGCCTCGTCAACGTAGGCGTGTCTCGCCAGCGGCTCAAGCTGCAGGGCCCCACCAAATATCTCTTCGATTTTGCGCCAGTCTTTCATTGCAAGCTGACTCCTGATTCGGAACCTGTTTCCGCCTTCAAGTAACGATGAAGCCAGGCTCGAGCGGTCTGCCAGCGGCGCTGGACGGTAGGGGTTGAAATGCCGAGGCTTGCGGCGATCTCCTCCCCGGTCAGGCCGACGAAGTACCGCATCTCGACGACCGCCGCGAGATCACGACTTTCGTCTTCCAGGGCATCGAGCGCTTCGTCGAGCGCGACGATCTCCTGATCGCGTGCGGTCCTCGTGTGCTGCTCGAGAGCTTCTTCGGGCAGGCGCTCCATCTGGCCACCGTATTTGGCGAAAGCTCGACGACGGGCATGATCGACCAGGATTCGACGCATCATTCGACCGATGATGGCGAAGAAGTGATCCCGATGTTCCCAGGTGACGTTCTCCTGTCGGACGATGCGAAGATACGCCTCGTTGATCAGCTCTGTGGTCTGCAGGGTGTGATCCGCTCGCTCCTTGCGCAGGAAGCTTGATGCGAGCTTTTGCAGGCGGCTCGCAACCCGCCGCATCAGCTCCTCTCCGGCTCCGGAATCACCATCGCCCCATGCTGCGAGCAGTTCGGTGATTCCGTCGTCGTCCGGGCGCTCCGCAGCCTCGAGGCTCGGAGCCGATCCTGGGTCCCTCGTGTTCATATGGGATCTTTACCAGAAACTCTAACACGGCTTCTGAAGAACCCGGATCATGCTGGGTGATTCCCAAGCGACTCTGGAGGTCGATCGGATTGGCGAAGAGTGACCGAGACTGAAGGTGGACGGAGGGAAGGAGGCAAGAGGAGCGAGTGCTTCAAACCCGCGTCAGCGGATCAGGCAGTATCCGCGAGGGGCTCGCTCACTGACGCTTCCTCAGCCAGCTTGAGGGCTTTGAACCCACGCCCCCATTCCTGCATGAGAGCGAGAATGGGCTCGAGGGATCGTCCGAATTCCGTGACTTCATATTCGACGCGAGGTGGAACTTCGGCAAAGACATGCCGGGAAATGACGTCATCCGCCTCCAGCTCGCGCAGCTGCAGCGTGATCATGCGCTCGGTGGCATTGGGCGTCAGGCGCCGCAGCTCGCCGAAGCGTTTGCGGCCTTCCAGCAGGTGACAGACCAGGATCGGCTTCCATCGGCCGCCGATGACACTCAGCGTCGCTTCTACATCGCAACCCGTCTTCCAGTTGTACTTGCGCGTCATCTCGAGACTCCCATACGGTCAAAGATCTCCATTACTTACAAAAATGTGGGTACTTGCCAAGATCGCTACATGGCCGTACCTTAACACTCGTGACGCCGTCTTGTGACGTCCCTCAACCAGCAAACGCTCTCGCGGCTGCCGCGTTGGATTTATGTAAGGAGATCCTGATGAAAGCCATCGGTTATAAGAACGCAGGTCCGATTTCAGCAGAAGATGCTCTGATCGAGTTCGAGACGGAGGTTCCACAGCCAGGTCCGAACGATCTACTGGTAGAAGTCCGCAGCATTTCGGTCAATCCGGTCGACGTCAAGGTGCGAGCTATGGCTCAGCCGGAGGGCGAGCCGCGCATTCTAGGCTTCGACGCCGCGGGTATCGTCCGGGAGGTGGGCGCTGATACCGCGTGGTTTCAGCCGGGGGATGAGGTGTTTTATTCTGGCGATCTTACGCGCCCAGGCACCAACGCCGAGTTTCACGCCGTCGACGAACGCATCGTCGGTCGCAAGCCCTCACGCTTGAGTTTTTCTGAGGCTGCAGGCATGCCCTTGACTAGCATCACGGCCTGGGAAATTCTGTTCGACAGCTTCGGACTTCGAGAGGGGGAAGGAGCGGGGGAGGCTTTGCTGGTGATCGGTGGCGCGGGCGGCGTCGGGTCGATTCTGATCCAGCTGGCGAAGAAGCTCACCGGTCTTGAGGTCATCGCCACGGCTTCGCGTCCGGATACCCAAGCCTGGGTCGAAAAGATGGGTGCGGATCATGTGGTCAATCATCGTCAGCCGCTCGACCAAGAGATGAAGGGTCTCGGCATTTCGCCGCGCTACGTGGCGGCGCTCACTCATACGGACAAGCATTTTCCGACCATTGTCGAGTTGGTAAAGCCGCGGGGGCACATCGCGGTGATTGACGACCCGGAGACGCTGGACGTCGTGCCCCTCAAGCTCAAGGCTCTTTCCCTGAGCTGGGAGTTCATGTTTGCCCGGTCGATGTTTCAGACGGCAGACATGGAAGCGCAGCATTTGCTGCTTAACCGGGTCGCCGACATTCTGGACGACGGCACGCTACTCTCGACGGTCAATAGACATGGCGGCGCTTTAAACGTTGCCAATCTAAGCGCCGCTCACGAGTTGCAGGAGAGCGGGCGAGCGATCGGCAAGACCGTACTGGACGGTTTTTGATCAGCAAGACAGTCTCGCTCTGTGTGACGTTTCACGCGGCGTTTCAAAACCAGGAATAAGGAAAAGTAAAATGTCAAAAATCACCATCGTCGCCCATATCCACGCAAATCCCGATCAGGTTGACTTGGTCAAAGGAGAGCTGGAAAAACTGATTCCGATCACGCGGACTGAGGAAGGGTGCCTTCAATACGACCTTCACCAGGACCACGAAAATCCTGCTCACTTCTTGTTCTATGAGAACTGGCAGTCCCGCGAACTCTGGCAGATACACATGAATGCACCCCATTTGGCGGCTTATATGAAAGCCACCGACGGTGCTGTTGCCGAATTCACCCTCCATGAAATGACCCATATTGGCTGATTTCGGCCGCCGACTTAGGAGAGCCAACGTGGCCTACTATTCCGTTCTTGCCGTCACCCCCACCTCCGAGGATTGGATCCCGGATTACATCGGATCTGCGAATCAACTCGTTGCCCAGCACGGAGGTAAATATCTCGCCCGCACGTCCAGCCACGAACGCCTCGAAGGTGAAGGCGAAGACGCCGCCTTGCGAATCATTTTGGAGTGGCCGTCCAAGGAAGCGGCTATCGCCTTCATGAACGATCCGGGTTATGTGCCCCACCTCAAGGCCAGGACAGCAGGTTCCGTCAGCCACCACTTCCTGATCGAAGGCAGAGACGATCTCGCCTGATTCTTCAACAGGTGGTCCATGCTGCCTGTGCGGCTGGACCCTATAGCTTTTCAGGATTGATCTGATGTCTTTGACGATAAAAGCCCAAGTCGGGGAACCTGCGCCGCCTCGGGTCCCCCGAGCTGAAGTGAGCTCAGGCACATCCGCCAAGGATTCAGAATTTCAGCGCCTCAACCGAGCCTACAACTCCGTCTTTCAACCGGGGCGCCTGAGTCTCGGGTTGGTGGTGCCGCTGGAGAATCACTCCGCGGAGCCGGTACCGACGATGACGCGCCATGTCGAGCGGGCTCAACTGGCCGAAGAGCTTGGGTTCTCCGCGCTCTGGATACGGGACGTGCCGTTCAATGTGCCGTCGTTCGGCGACGCGGGTCAGCTCTACGATCCTTTCGTCTATCTGGGGCTCTTGGCCGGTCAGACCGAGCGAATCGCCTTGGGTGTAGCCAGTATCGTTCTGCCGCTACGTCATCCGGCGCACGTCGCCAAGGCCGCTGCCAGTGCGGATGCGCTCTCCGGGGGCCGACTCCTCCTGGGTGTCGCTTCAGGGGATCGGCCCGAAGAGTACCCGGCACTCGACCAGCCTTTCCAGAAGCGTGGAGAGCGGTTCCGTGCGAGTTTCGACTACATTCGTCGCATAGCAGAGGCGGCACCCACCTTCGAGAACGACTACGGCAGCCCCCAAGGCGGCGTCGATCTTTTGCCCAAGCCGGTGGCTGGCAAGCTGCCTCTACTGATCACCGGCAGCAGTCGGCAGGACTCTGATTGGATCGCCCGGCATGGCGACGGCTGGATGATTTATCCGCGCCATCCGGTGACCCAAGCGCAGGTCATTGCCGACTGGCGGGCACAGGGCCGAGCCGCGGGCGGTCCCGCCAAGCCGGTGATGCAGCCGCTCTACGTCGACCTCGCCGACGATCCCAAGGAGCCACCCCAGCCGATCCACCTCGGTTTCCGGCTGGGAGCGCAACATCTCTCGGACTATCTGAGACTCTTAGAAGAGATCGGCGTGAATCACGTGGCGCTGAACTTGCGATTCAACCGAGTGGATATCGAGAACACGATGCAACGTCTGGCGGAGGACATCCTGCCAGGCTTTTCCGAGTAAAGAAGAGCACATCATGCAAACGATTTTGATCACGGGTTCGACCGACGGTATCGGCCTGGAAACAGCCAAGACGCTGGTTTCTCTAGGCCATCATGTTCTGCTGCACGGGCGCAACCCGTCCAAACTGGAAGCCGCGAAACAGGAACTCTCCGCACTGCCGGGGGATGGCCGCGTCGAAAGCTATGTCGCGGACTTATCGATCCTGGCCGAGGTTCAAGCACTCGCCAGCGCGGTGCCGACTCAGCACTCGAGATTGGATGTGCTGATCAACAACGCCGGTGTCTACAATGCCTCGGATCCGATCACGCAGGATGGGCTCGACGTGCGTTTTGCCGTCAATACGATCGCTCCTTATCTATTGACGCAGAGGCTCTTGCCGCTGCTCGGAAACTCCGGACGAGTCATCAATCTCTCTTCCGCGGCTCAGTCCGCCGTCGATCTGAAAGCGTTGGCCGGAAACGTCACCAAGTCCGACCGCGCTGCGTATGCTCAAAGCAAGCTGGCGTTGACCATGTGGTCTCGTCGCCTGGGGCTTTCGCTCCAGGATCAAGGGCCGGTGATTCTTTCGGTCAACCCGGGTTCCCTGCTGGGCACCAAGATGGTGAAGCAGGCCTTTGGCGTCGCCGGTGGCGACATTGGGATCGGAGCGGAGATTCTGCGGCGAGCAGCGCTGTCCAAAGAATTCGCCTCGGCTTCCGGGCAGTACTTCGACAACGATTCCGGTCGATTCGCGGCACCTCATCCCGATGCCCTCGATGAACAGAAGTCGCAAGAGATCGTCCGAGTGATCGAGACAATTTTGGTGAGCCTGGCGGCGCCCCGATCTGAAGGGGCCCAGCAAGACTCATGATTCGGTCACCTCCGGAAGCCACACCTCGGTAGCTGGTGGATGGTCGAGAAACCTTGTCATGGCTTCCGTCGCACCGTAAGCGCCGACCCTGCCAAAGGTCAGGAGATCTCCCGGTTTCAGGGCGGGCAGCAGGTGATCGCCCAGGCGATCCAATGCCGTGCAGAGGGGGCCTGCCAGCGTCGTTGGAAAGGTGCTCTCGCCCTTTCGGCTCGGCACGGCTCGAACGGGGAAAGGCTGGCCGGTCAGCAAGGGCCGCAGCAGCTGATGGATGCCACCATCGAGGATGGTGAAGCGCACGCCGCGGCTTTGCTTGATCCGTAGGACTCGGCTCAAGTAGACGCCGCAGGGAGCGGCCAAGTACCGGCCGGGCTCGAGGATCAGCTCGCCACCGAACCAGGGATTCGCTGCTATTAATCGCTCGAGGCCACGGCCGAGACAGGGCAAGTCGAGGGGATCTTCTGCTGGCGAGTAAGGCACTCCGAGCCCGCCGCCAAGGTCGATTTGTTCGAGCTCGAAGCCATACTCGCTTTGCATCCGCTGGCCGATCGCCATCAGCCGTTCGTGGTTGGCCAGCAAACGATCGGCGTCGAGCTCGTTGCTGGCGGCGAAGCCGTGGAGACCGCGCACCCGCACCCGCTCGAGTCGCCTGGCCTGTTCGAGCAAGGCCGGCAGGTCCTCTTCGTCGACGCCGAAAGCCGTCGGTCCGGCGCCCCCCAGGACACTGCGGCTATGATCCGCCGTCTCTTCGACCCCAAGAGGTTGCACTCGGACGTTGACCGACACCTTGCTCAACGCCAGCTGACGCGCACAGGCCTCGGCACGATGAAGATCTTCCAGCCCCTCCGCTTGCAGTCGCACCCCGTGGTGGACGGCACTCAGAATCTCGTGGTCTTTCTTGCCCGGCCCGGCAAAGAAGATTCGGTCCGGGCTGACGCCGAGGTCCCTCACCCGCTTCAGCTCGCCGGCGGAGGCGACGTCGAAACCGGTGCCGGCGCCCGCCAAGAGCCGCAGCAATTCGGGGTGAGGGTTGGCTTTGACCGCGTAGGCCAGGCGGACCCGCGGCGGCAGAACCTCCTGCAGCGCCTGATGGCTGCGGACTGCGACAGCGGCGGAGTAGACGAAGGTCGGCGTGCCATGCTGCGCCGCGAGCGCCGCGCAGGCGGCCTCGTCCAGGGCCCATAGATCGTTCATCTCGCACCTGCTTTCCAACTCAGGAACCTGGCCACGCTTCGCGCGCCTTGCGCCACCTGCTCGACGGGGCCCGCGAAGGAGATCCTGACCCATCCCTCGCCACGGCGACCGAAAGCGGACCCGGGCATCACCGCGACGCCTTCGTTCTGCGAAAGTTGCCGACAGAACGCTGTGCTTTCGCGGCCTCGGGTTTCCAGCCAGAGATA
Organism: Carybdea cf. marsupialis auct. non (Linnaeus, 1758); assembly: GCA_010016065.2. Classification (NCBI taxonomy): domain Eukaryota; kingdom Metazoa; phylum Cnidaria; class Cubozoa; order Carybdeida; family Carybdeidae; genus Carybdea; species Carybdea cf. marsupialis auct. non (Linnaeus, 1758). The sequence continues at coordinate 21,725 of JAAAKL020000198.1, forward strand.
AAATCCAGCGGCCGGCCGCGCCGGGGCCCAGCCAAGCTCCAGGTGGAAGGCCGCTTCGACCGCTCGCCAGCGGCGAGCGACTTCTCGGCGAGAGATGGTGAAGACGTCCTCCCGTGCTTCGAGCAGCGCTCGAGCTGCTTGTTGGGCCGGCCAAGAGGCCGACGTCACCGCCCAGGCATGCCATCCACGACAAGCCTCGAGGATCTGAGGATCGGCGACCAACCAGCCGATGCGCAGGCCTGGAGCACCGCAGCTCTTGCTCAGCGAGTTGACCTCCACGACGTCGCTAGCGACGTCCCGCGCGGAGAGCGGCCGCTGCCCGGCGTGAAGCTCGCGGTAGACCTCGTCCGAGATCACCAAGACGCCACGCCGGCGGCAGGCGGCGACGATCGCCGCCAGGGCGTCTCGCGATTGGCCGCCGCCGGTCGGATTGCTCGGATGGTTGAGGAAGAGGACTCGTGCCCGTGGCTCGGCGTTCAGCGTCGTCAGCACCGACCGGGAGTCGAGCTGAAAATCCGGCGACAGACCATAGGTGCGAACCGAGGCTCCGGTCAGGTGAGCCAGCACCCCGTAGGCTGGGAATCCCGGATCCGGAACCAGGGCGACCGTGCCCTCTCCGAGAGTCGCCTGGACCAGGGCGAAGAGCGCGCCCTGAGCCCCGGAAGTCACCAAGACCTCGTCCTCGTGGGCCTCTTCGTAAGCCGCGATGGTTCGACGCAGCTCGACGTCGCCAGCGTGGGCGCCATAGGGTGCCGAACTCACCGAGGCCAAGGCATGACGGGCGACATTGGGAAGCTCGGCGGGTGGATGAAACCAGGTCGGCTCGCCGAGGGTCAGGTCGATCCCTGTGTCTGCAAGCGATCGGCCCGCCGTCCGAATCGCTGACACCGGAGCCTTACGTAATGTCCCGGGGGGACCTGTGGCGTTCGCGGATCTCATCGCAGTGCTTCCTCTAGCAGAAGCGCCGCGTCCGTATTGGGATCCCGATATTTGACAATCACGGGCGCGTAGAGCCCGAGACCGTGTCGGGTCGCAAAGTCGCCGCGAGCCGGCCGAGTGCCGGGCACCACCACGGCGTTGTCCGGCACTCGCCCTCGTCGAACCTGCTCGTGCACCAGATCGTAGATCGCGGTCGACTCGGTCAGTTGCACGCCCGGCGCCAGCACAGCACGGCTGCCGATCACCGATCCTTCGAAGAGGCCGCACTGGCCGCCGACGAAGGCGCCGTCCTCGACCACCACCGGCAGGCTGCCCACGGGCTCGAGCACGCCACCGACCTGAACGCCGGCGGAGAGATGGACGTCCTTGCCAATCTGGGCGCAACTGCCGACGAGTACGTGGCTGTCTACCATGCTCCGGCGGTCGACGTAGGCGCCGACGTTGACGTAAGCGGGGGGCATGATGACCACATCTTCCGCGACGTGGGCGCCTCGACGCACCGCGCTGCCCCCGGGGACCAGGCGCACGCTGTCCTGCTCCCGGAAACGTCGCGGGGGATAGGCCCGGCGATCAAAGCAGGTCTCACCCCAGCCTTCGAAGGTGCCGCCGGGCAGGGCCCGAAAGCCGAGCAGAATCGCCTTCTTGATCCACCGGACGGCGCGCCAGCCGTTGGCCTGATCCGGTGCCGGGCGGGCGGCCCTCAAGGCACCGTTTTCGAGGCCCGAGAGCAACTGCTCGTGGTGGCTTAGCCAGGCTTCATCCGCCAGGATCTCTGCCTCCGGGCGGTCGTAAAATCGCCGGAGAGTTTCGAGATCCGCTTGGGCTTGTGAGGCTTCCGCCTCCTGGGTGCTGCTCATGCGGCCACTCCTTCGCTCGCGGCGAGCAGGCTGGCCAGCAGTTGCCGAGTCTTGGCGTCGGCCTCCGCCAGCGGCGCTCGGACGACGGCGGAGCAGAGGCCGCGAAGTTCGAGAGCGGCCTTGAGCGGCACCGGGTTACTTTCGATGAAAAGGCTGTCGATGAGTGGTGCCAGTCGAGCGTGCCAATAGCGGGCCTCAACGAGGCGATCGTCGAGAGCGGACTCCACCAGGCGGTACGTTGCTCCCGGCAGGACATTGCCGACGACCGAGACCAGTCCGCGGGCACCGAGAGCGATCGAAGCGAGGGCGTGGATGTCGTCGCCGGATAGAACGAGCTTGCCCTCCGGCAGATGCCGCACGATGATGTCGATCTGGGTGAGATCGCCACTCGATTCTTTGATCGCGACGGCGGTCGGCAGTTGCCAGATGCGGTCGAGGACCTCCGGCGTGAGATTGATACCTGTACGCCCGGGCACGTTGTAGATCACCAGCGGCAGATCCGGAGCGGCCTCGGCGACGGCGGCGAAATGCGCCACCATGCCGTCGGGATTGGGTTTGTTGTAGAACGGCGTCACCACGAGAGCACCCTGGGCTCCGAGCTCGGCAGCTCGCCGAGTCCAAGCGACGGCTTGTGCTGTCGAATTGGCCCCGGTCCCCGCGATCATCGGCACGTCCCGGCCCGAGGCTCCGACCGTCTCCAGACCGGTTTCGATCAGGCGGTCGCGTTCGGGCTCGGTCAAGGTCGCGGCCTCACCGGTCGAGCCGAGCGCGACCAGGCCTTGAACGCCCCCTTCCAGGCAGTGGTGGATCAGACGGGCGTAGGCCTCGAGGTCGAGAGAGCCGTCGGCATGAAAGGGCGTGGCCAGGGCGACCCACAGCCCCTGAAAGCGGTGAGGTTGGGGGGTGATGAGGGTTGGAATCGAATCGGTCATGGGTTGATCTCCTGAGTTCGGTTGTTGTCGATCGGGTGGGTTGAACCAAGCGTGGGAAAAAGCGGTTCGAAAACGTGGTTGGCAAAGTCGTTCATGGTGAAGACGCCCCAGCGGCCGCGCAGCCATCGAGCCGCCGCGAGCAGGCCGCAGGCAAAGGTGGCTCGGGATCTGGCCTGGTGGTGAATCTCCAACACCTCACCTGGGGCGTCGAGCCCTAAGATGTGGCGGCCGACCTCATGACCGGCGCGCACCGACGCCACCGAAGGCTCGGTCCCGGAACCCAGGCGGAAAGCCTCGGCGAGGCGCAGGGCCGTGCCCGAGGGCGCGTCGCGTTTGCCGGCATGGTGGTGATCGAAAAGCCAACCGTCCGCCGTTTCCAGGGTGCGGGCGTAAGCACCCAGGATCTCGGCCAGCCGAACCATGAGGGCGACGGTCAGCGAGCCATTGGGGGCGATTAGCGCGGCGGTGCGGTCGCCGATTCGGGCCTCGAGGTCGTCGACCTGCCAGCCGGTGGCGGCGATCACCAGGGGAGTACGGTTGGCCACCGCCCAATCGAGATGGACGGGCACCGCCTCGGCGACCGAGGCATCGATCGCTACATCGACGGCTGGCGGCTGATCGCCGCGGCCTGCGGTCCAGGCGAGCTCGGCCCCCTCAGGACAGCCCGCGAGAATGGCCGAAGCCAGACGACCATGACCGAAGACTCCGAGTCGCCAAAGGGGCTTGTTGACGTCCGGCGCGCGGGCCTCGGAGTGTCGTTGGCCGGAGATCATCGCCCGGCCTCCGGGTCGTCGAGCAAGCGACGTCCGATCTCGGAGAGAGTCACCATCGACTCCTCGAGCTCCGCCCATTCGAGGCTCTCTTCGTCCGTATGAGCATCGTCGATGGATCCCGGCCCGAACAAAAAGATGCGCTCCCGGGCGTTTTTCGGCAGCAGGGCGGTGAGCTTTCCCGCATCTGAGCCAAAGCCGACCGCTTGCGAGCTCAGATGGGTCGGCCAGTCCTGCAGTCGACCGAAGCGCAGCGGCGATTCGTTCGTGTGCACGACGAGCTCAGCGTCCGCTGGAACTTGCTGTTGGCATTGTTCGAGCCAAGTCGAGCCCGGCACCGTGCGAGCGACAATCTCAGCGCGTGCTTTCCCCGCCACAGTGTTGGCGGCCTCACCGCCGCAAACCCGACCGAGATTCCAGACTTCACGTCCGAATTCCGGATCGTCTGCGAGCTCGAGGGCGCGTAGCGCTGCAAGACAATCCATCAGGCGCCATAGAGCGCTGGTCCCGGAGACCGGATCCGCGGCCATCGCGTCGCTGCCGTGGGCCCGCCGACCGTGGCAGATCAATTCCAGGTGAAGAAAGCCCTTTTGGCCGCTCGGCAGTCGAAGGTCGGTCGGCTCGCCGTTGATCAACGCCTCGAGCCGAGGCATCCGAGATGCCAGGCGGGCAGCTCGAGCTGCACCTAGGCCGTCAACTTCCTCACCGACCACGCCGAGCCAGGCGACGTCGCGATGTCCATCCTCCAGGAGGAGCTGGATGGCTCCCAGTTGGGCGACGATCTGTCCTTTGGCGTCGCAACTGCCGCGCCCGTGCAGGGTCGTCGCCGAGGAGCGCGGCGGAAGAAACGGCGGGACCGTGTCGAGATGACTGCTCAAGAGCAGGCGAGCTCGCTCCGGGGCGGTCCAGCAGGCCAGGACGTTGGCTCGAACCCCATCGACCGGCAAGACCTCGACCTCAGCGCCGAGCCGCTCCAGCTCCTGGGTCAATCGCGGTAGTAGCCTGTCTTCGTGTCCGGTCGTGCTGTCGATCGCGCATAGGTCGACGAGGGTCTGTCGACACCACGTCGCGAGCTGCGGTCGCGTCGGCGGAGTTGCGATCCGTGCATCGGGCGCCGTCGGCCGCCCGATCCAGGTGCCGGGTGCTTCCGGTCGAAAGCTGTTGCGCACGACAACCGGCAGGCCGGTCGTCCGGGCCGGTGCTATCGACTTCACGTGCAGCACTCCAGCACCTTCTTCCGCCAGCCGCTCCGCCCGATCGTAGCTGAGTCGGTCGAAAGGCGTTTGATCGGCGACCTGTCTCGGATCCCGCGGAAAGACGCCGTCGACGTCGGTCCAAATTTCGACCCGATCGGCACCCAGGACCGCACCGAGCAGCGTCGCGGAGGTGTCAGAACCTCCGCGCCCGAAAAGACGTAGCAGACCGTCACGACCGCGGGCAAAGAAGCCGGGGACCACCCACAATCGCCCGGAGCGCGGGGGTTCGGGTCCGATCTTCGCTCGGGAGGCGCACAAGTCGACGTCGGCGTTTTCGAAATCGCCTTCGGCGACCATCAGCTCCCCAGGTTCGACGATCTCGACTTCGATCTCGGGGCCGGCGAGATGGCAGCAGGCTGAGAGCAGGATTTCGGCCGCCAGCCTCTCTCCCATCGCCAGGACGGCCACTCGCTCAGCTGAATCGACAACGCGGACCTCTGCGGCGCTTTCTAGCCGCGCCACCAGGCGTTGGTGCTGAAGGTCGAGTCGAGCGGTCGACCCGCAAGCCACGGATTCCAGGTGACGTCGGTGGCGAAGATGGATGGCCGCCAGATCCACTGCCAAGCATTCAGATCCGCGCCCCCGATCGATGCCATCCAGCACTGCCAACAGGTGGTCGGTGATGCCTGCCAGAGCCGACGTGACGACGGCGACGGGACGGACCGAGGCCTCGTCGACCAGGCGTGAGGCGGCCTCGCACACCACGCCGGCGCTGGCCATCGACGTGCCGCCGAGCTTTGAGACTCGCCATCGGACATCGTCTGTGGGAACGGTCTCCGGCGATGGGATCGGGATCGATCGCCGGGGCCTCGAATCGGAAAAGCTGGTCTGGGGCATGTCTTCCTCGCGAACTTGCGAATTCGCGAAGGCGCCCCAGAAACGACAAAACCCGCTCCGGCAGCGCCGTCGCGGGTTTTGGGTTTGGATCTCGACCTGAGGTCAGGTGGATCTAAGGAATGCGTTTCCTGGCGATGGACAAACCCCGATTCGCGCACGGTCTTGGGCCTTGCGCTTAGGCTTTCGAGTCTGCAAGGGGTCGGCAACGAAGAGTTGCGGCTCAGCGAGTTCCATCGGGCGGGAGTAAACCCGACGATGGGGTGCAATGTCAAGAAGTTTTTTGATCCGAAGGTGCCCGAGGCAAGCCTCGGGCATTGTGGCGAGCTGACGAGATGTTCTGAAGCGCTACAAAGAGTTTTGAGTTTCTTGCAACATCCCTGGTTTAGTCTGAGATCACGAAGGGGTTGCCCATCCTCCTCCGCCAAGGGCGCTCCTGGCCGAATGCTAAGATGACGAGATGAACGATCGGGAGCTCCAAAGCATTCGCCGAGCGGTCCAGGATATTCCTGGGATCGCCGCGTTGTTGATCTTCGGCTCCCGGGCTCGCGGTACGGCCCGTCCCGACAGTGACCTCGACGTCGCGTTTCTGCCCATCCCTGGCTATCAGCCGCCGAAAGGGCTGGCCAACAACCTTCGGATCCGCATCATAGGTGCTTTGTCCCGTTTCGCTCCTCAAGGCCGAGTCGACGCCGTACCTTTGGATCAAGCGCCGGTGACACTGCGTCAACGAGTCATGGAGCAGGGGCAGATGGCACTGTGTAACGATCCTGAGGCGTGGAAAGCCTTGCGCGTGCGGACGATGAGAGAGTATGGCGATCAGCTGTGGGCGCTCGACAGGTTTCGAAGAGCGACGCGTCGCAGGAATCTCGAAGGGAAGACCAGTGGTCGATCAGCTCGTGCTTTCCAGTCGTTTGAACGCGCTCGACGAGTATCTCATTGAACTCAGGGCGTTCGCGCGCTGGAGTCGTGAAGACTACGTGAGCGATCCGCATCGGCATCATCTTGCCGAGCGTTTTTGCATCTGGCCATCGAGAGTGTGATCGATATGGCTCACTACGTGAATTCCGATCTGGGATTACGGCAACCCTCCGACTATCGAGAGTCGATGGAAGTTTTACGGGAGGAGGGGATTTTGGCGGAAGACCTGGCTGATCGCCTCAAGGGCTGGATGGGTTTCCGTAATATCCTCGTCCATCTCTATCTTAAGATCGATCACGATCTGACCTACGACACCATCTGCAACGAGCTTGGTGATCTCGAACGCTTCCAGCGAAGCATCAGCCGTCTGTTAGACGACTGATGCTTGCCCGGCCTAGTTTGAAGATTTCGATTCTCCGCGATCTGGCTGCGGGACGTGCCTTCGCCCTGCCATCCTTCGGTGACTTCGGTCTTTGGGAATCTTATGATACGATGACTTCTGAGATCAAGAAACTATTGCTAAATCACGCCAGCGATCTTACGCACTTCAGTATAAGGCCTATTGCTTAGAGCGTGACTCTGAACTCAGCGGTGCGTCGAATTGCTTCGCAGGGACTTAGCACCCCGAACCGTCGCCGACATCGGCGTCCTCGGTACAGGGCGCGCACCGTATCGGATATAACTGGAGCTCATGACGGAGCATTCGGAGCAAGAGGGTCAGATCCTCCACAGGATCCACCAACTGCAGGCCAATATCGAGGTCGAAACCAACAGCCGTTGGATTTTCGACCGCTATTATCGAAGGCTGCTCGGATTCTTTCGGCAACGCAATTTCACCTCCCAAAGAGCCGAGGAGCTGACTCAGGATACTTTCCTTCAAGTCTTCCAGAAGATTCGCTCCTTCAGCGGCAGGGGCTCATTCGACTCGTGGCTTTTTGCGATCGCTGCCAACGTCTGTCGCAACGAATGGCGCAGCCGCCAGGCAGGGAAACGTGACGTCCATGAGATCGCTTTGGAAGCTGAAGCTCCTGACATTCCACCACGCCAAATCGTGGATGACCAGGAATCGCCCGACCAGGAACTTTTTAGCCGGGAGCGCCAGGAGGCGGTGCACCGAGCAATTCAGGAGCTACCGCCACAAATGCGTGCCTGCCTCACTTTGCGTATCGACCAGGACATGAAGTATCGTGAGATTGCGACTCTGCTCAAACTTTCGATTGAAACCGTCAAGGTTCATCTCTTCCAGGCTCGACGGCGATTGAAAGATGAGTTGGGAAAGCAATTCGGCATTCTCGAGGATTGACTGTCTGGAATCATGAGTGGCCAGAGCGACGATCGCCAACTAAACAAATCAACCCGTAGTGTTTCTCCACAGAGATCAAGGCCGTCAGTGCGGCTGGGAGGCGACACGGGGGCAGGCGACATCACAGGAGGTTTCGTGACGTCATCTGAGTCGAGTCTCAGGGCAGCGCTGCGTGCTCAAGCTCATGCTGCAAGGCAGCAGCAACTCGAGCATCCAACCCTCGATGATCTGGCCGCCTATCATGATGATCAGTTATCAACTAAAGATGCTGAGTCGATCCAGGCGCACCTGGTCGACTGTCAGGATTGTGCGACGATTGTGCTGGAGTTGGCCGCCGGGACGACTGCTGAGGCGGAAGTCTCAGACTTCGAGATGGCGAGTGCGTGGAAAGAGCAGCGAGAACGGCTTCTGCAACAAGGTGTATTGCCCGCTGCTGAACTCAAGCGCCCTTTGATCATAGTGTCATGGGCCTGGACCACAGCTGCTGCACTTGCGCTTCTAACGGTAGGTTTGAGCGTCTGGATCGCCAGCCTGCATCAGACGGTGCGCGAGTTGCGAACGCCGCAGGTCAATCCTCCGGTACTTAACCTCGGACCGATCGGAGCCGTGCGGGATGTCGCAAGTCCAGTCCCGACCCTCGAGCTTCCCCCGGGAGTGACTCGGAGCTGGCTGATCCTGAATCTATTCGAGGAGCCGAAAGCGTCTTCGTATCGGGTCGAATTTATGGCTGCAGATCGCCGTTTGAAGTGGGTACATGAAGGTATAGAAAAGGGCGAAGCTAACAATTTCCGTATTGAGATACCGGCAGATTTTCTACCGGCCGGGCAGTACCGCATTGTTCTCTCTGGGCTTCTCGAGGAACGTTACGAGCCGATCGCAGAGTATCGTTTGCGGGTTGGCGGCCTCTGATCTTGCCGCTGCCGAGTCAGCGTGTTCTCAGATACCAGGCGATGTCTAGCTGACGATGCCGATCCGTCGTGTGATTAGGCCTGGACAGGATGCGCCGACTTTCTAGAAATTGCTGTCGATCTCCAGTTTCCTGGATGACGTTCGCCAGTCTGGTGATGCTGGCTTGTGACGGCAAGTCAAGGCTGCCGCCAGATAAGAACTCCCTTCTGGTGACAGTGCAAGCGCCAGGCAAGTGCGAATCTGAAGAGCTTGCGATTCACCTCGGGTTGACGGTTGGGGCCAGCTTCGGGAGTGAGATGGCGGCGGGCGCGACCCACGTCTATCGCTTTGCGCTCGAAGCCGATCAATATCTGCACCTGGCTGTCGACCAGGATGGTGTCGATGTTCTTGCGAAAGTGTTCACCTTGGCCGCCGAGGAGCCAGTCCTAGAGGTCGACAGTCCTACCCTGGATCAAGGGATCGAAGACCTCACTCTGGTCGCAGACGCTTCAGGCGACTATTGCCTTACGATCTTTGCTTTGAAGGGAGAGGGCCGCTACCGAACCAGTGTTGAGGCTCTGCGTCGGGCTAGCGCTGACGACCAACTGCAGGCAGCGGCGGCTCGGGCCTTTTCTCAAGCACAACGGTTCGAGCAACACGGCGACGACTGGGAGCTCGCGGTCGAGCACTACCGAACTGCCGCTGACCATTGGCATCGGTTGGGTGAAAAGGCCAAGGAATCCAGGGCTCAATATCTGCTGGGCAAGCTTTATACTCGTGGCGGCCGGCTTCCGGAGGCGATGGAGACGCTGCAGCGGGCGCGCACGCTCTTCGAGCAGGTTGGGGATCTTCGCTATCAGGCCCTGACATTGGACTGGCTGGGCAAGGTCTTGTCGCGTCGCCGGTCCCTGGAGCGAGCTCGCCGTGCCAGCGAAGCCTCACTCAGGCTCTGGCGTGAGCTCGGCGAACTGTCGGGCCAGGCTTCTATGCTCAACGATCTCGGGCTGGTCGCCAAACGTCAAGGCCGGCTTCGCCCAGCTCTCGAGTACTACGGGCAGGCGTTGGAGCTGTGGCGGCATCTGGGACGGCGGCGCCACCAAGCCGCGACCCTGAGCAACCTCGGAGTGCTCTATTCAATGCTCGGTGAGCACCGGCAGGCGCTCGATTTCCACCGACGGGCACTAGCCTTGGTCGATCCGCGCCGGGATCCCAACCAGACGGCAATTACCTTGACCAAGATGGCCGATGCATTGGTTGAGCTAAGAGAAATCGAGAGCGCCCTCGATCACTATCGTCGCGCTCTGGCTCTGCGTCGTGAGCGGCGCGACGAGCGGGGAGAGGCGGTGACTCATAACGGCATTGGCTGGGCCCAGCAGCTGAGCGGACGTCCGCGTGAGGCCCTCGAGTCGTTCCAGACTGCCCTTGGCATCTTGGCCAAGTTCGGTGACCTAAAAGCGCAGGCTACGGTCCTCAACAATCTGGGGACGCTTTACACACGGCTCGACCAGGCCGCTCGCGCTCGGAAGGCTTTTGAGGGCGCCCTCGAGAAGGCGCGCGTTACGGGGCACCGTAGCGCGGAAGCCGTTGCCCTGATGGGGCAAGCTCGCGTCGCTCGCCGGAAGGGCCTGCTGGCGGATGCCCAGAACCATGTCGAAGAGGCTCTCAGCGTTTTCGAGTCGATCCGCGGCCTGACAGGCCGCGGTGACTTGCGCTCCGCCTACTTGGCCAGCAAGCAAAAGCATTATGCGTTTCTCGTCGATCTGCTCGCTGAACGGCATCGTCGCGATCCTCAAGCCGGGTTCGACGGAGAGGCGTTTGAGGTTAGTGAACGGGCCCGTGCCCGGAGTTTGTTAGAGGCCTTGAGCGAGATCCGGACGACGGCAGTTCGCGGCGTCACCGCCAGTGACCTGCAGCACTTGGCCGAACTGCGCGGAGAAATCGATATCCGCCACCTTGAACGCCTCCGACTGATTAGGCAGGAGGCGCCATCGGACGCTCTTGAACCCCTGGATCAACAGTTGCGAGTGCTCTTTGAGACGCTCCGGCAGACAGAGGCACGACTCCGTCGTGACAGTCCGGAATGGAGCGCACTGGTCGAGCCAGAAGTTCTGTCTTTGCCTCAGGTCCAAGATCAGCTCCTCGACCAAGAGACGCTGTTGTTGGAGTTCTTCCTCGGCAAGGACCGCAGTTTCTTATGGGCGGTCACTCAAGATAAGAGCACGTTGCACGTGCTTCCAGATCGGACGTCTATCGAAAAGGCCGCCGTTTGGACTTACCAGACGATGATCGAGAGCCATCTTCAGACCGGCGAGATGCAGTCCGAGCTAGCCGCTCAGAAGCTCAGTCGGATGCTGCTTGAGCCGGTGGCCGAGCGCCTCGAGCGCCGACGACTGGTCATTGTCGCCCCCGGTGCGCTGCAGTATGTACCCTTCGCTGCCCTGCCCGATCCAACGGCGCTCGACTCGAGCCGATCACCGGCAAAGCCATTGGTTGTCAGCCATGAGATCGTCAGTCTGCCTTCAGTGTCGGTTTTAAATGCCCTGCGATGGCAGAGTGCTAGCCGGCGACCTGCGCCAAAGCAGATCGCGGTGTTGGCCGATCCGATCTTCGAGATGATCGACCCGCGGCTGCCAGCCAGGAACCGCCGTCCTGTCCATTCCTCTCCTGGCTTCGCCCCTTCTCTGAGTCGCCTGCGACATTCCGCCGATGAGGCGGCGGCCATCCTGCGGCTGGCAGAGGGTTTGCGATTGTCCAGGTCTCTCTCAGAGAGCAGATCGACGCTGGCGGCGTTCGACTTCGAGGCCAGTCGCGACCTCGTTAAGAGCGGACGGCTAGCGGATTATCGGATCTTGCATTTCAGTACTCATGGCGTCTTAGACACCGAACACCCTGAACTCTCCGCGCTGGTGCTCTCGCTGGTCGACCGAGAGGGCCAAGCGGTCGACGGTTATCTGCGAGCCTACGAGATCTTCAATCTTGATCTACCAGCGGATCTGGTGGTGCTGAGTGCCTGTCGGACAGCGCTCGGCAAGCAGGTTCGCGGCGAGGGTTTGGTGGGCTTAACGCGAGCTTTCATGCACGCTGGTGCGTCGCGGGTGGCAGTGTCTCTGTGGAACGTCAACGATCGGGCGACCGCTGAACTGATGCGGAACTTTTATGCTTATTTGCTGCGCGACGGTCTGTCGCCCGGCCGAGCGCTGCAGGCAGCCCAGGTCTCGATGTGGCGTTCGAAGCAATGGCATGCGCCTTTTTTTTGGGCAGGTTTTATTTTGCAGGGTGATTGGAGAGGCCTCGAGACCTCCCGTCGGTGGACTCTTTAGCGAGAACGCCTCAAGACCTCCGCCTGCAGCGGAGCATCACGGCCCGTCTGAATTTTTTTCTTCCCCTTCTACTAAACAATTCGACGACTCTGGTTTCACCCTCCGACAAGAACTGACGGAGCCGAGCGGTACACAACTGCTCGGCACTTACCGATCGTTGAAGGAGGATGTTATGAGTCAACCCATCGTCGAGCCGTTACCTTCCAACGCCAAGGATTCGCTCCTGAATTATCAGGAAGATGATTACGGAGATCGCGACGAGTCCGAGCCTGAAAATGACGATGATACCACAGGACCGGATGATTATCCGCTGCCTGCCAGTGGCCCGCCAGCCTCAGAAAACGACTAATCTTTAGTTGTTTGAGCTTCGTCGAAGATCGCCTGGAGGACGGCTCATGAGAAGTCTGCCACTCCTCTATCTATCGGTGGCATTGCTACTAACTTGTCAAAGTAATCGGGCCAGGTCCGAAAGATCTTTCGACGAAATTCATCGGCTCGTTCAGGGCAAGACCGCCGATCAGGTGGTCCGGCTCCTGGGCGAGCCGGACACTCGGCAGACGGTGTTCGATGCCGATGAAAAGTGGATATGGTGGGATTATACCTTTATTGACGGTAAGAATTATCCGCCCGAGTTCCGAGGCCGAGTCGTTCATTTAGAAATCGTCTTCCGGAATCCGTCTCAAGCTTACGGTGAATCGTCGCCCTATGCGCAGTGGCCGATCGATGGAAGCTTCGGCGTCAATTACATCTTGCCGTCCACCGACGGTTGAATCGAGGATTGCCTTAATGGACTCAAGCTTACAGTGTCTGTCCTTCAACGGCGTCAACGCGACCACGGGGCAGCCACTGATGCCTCGTCTGACCGTTCGGCAGGTCTCAGATCTCGCTCGCAGCGAGTCCTGGGATCCTAAACATCTCCGGGAACTGCTCCAATGGAAGCGATGGATCCGTGAAGATCACCTGAACGTGCACGGCAGAATTGATCCTTGGAAACTGGGAGAAGCCGGTTGGGGGGTTATCTTCCCTTCGGGCTGCGCGCCGCAGATCCGCGAGGCGTTGGCCCCGCTGCTAACACTTCGCAGAGCCCAGGCTGGAATCCGATATGAACATTATTATCGGGAGCTTATCTATCAACCGAGTGAATCAAAGGCAAGATTCCTGGCGCGGTACGGAGCCGGTCCTGGTCCGGCGGATCCGGAGAATCTGCCGTATTATCTCTTGATTGTTGGCAGCCCGGAAGAAATACCTTTTCGTTTCCAATACCAGCTCGACGTCCAATACGCGGTCGGGCGCATCGACTTCGAAGATCTCGAAGCCTATGCCCACTATGCTGAAGGTGTCGCGGCCGCCGAAAAGGGTCGCATCTTGCGACCTCGGCGGGCCTGCCTTTTCGGCGTCTCGAACCCCGGCGATCGCGCCACTAAACGCAGTCGCCGCGAGCTGGTCCAGCCACTGGCCGAGTGGATGGCTCGGGAGCACGGTGACTGGGAAGTCGAGAGCATCGTCGGCGAGGCGGCGACCAAGCAGAGATTGACGGAGCTCATGGGGGGCAACGACACCCCGGCGTTGGTATTCACTGCCAGTCACGGGCTCGGATTCGATCCCGACGATCCTTGCCAGCTGCGTTATCAGGGAGCTCTGCTCTGCCAGGACTGGCCCGGACCGGAACGATGGCGAGCCAGGATTCCATCGGCTCATTATCTGTCGGTAGACGACATCCAAGACTCCGATCTTCCGGCCGGCCTCGTCGCATTCCATTTTTCCTGCTATGGAGCCGGGACGCCTGAATTTGACAGTTTTGCTCCAAGCGGTTCGTGCCGACGACAGACAGCGCACCGCAGTTTTTTGGCCCGACTGCCGCAGCGTCTGCTGAGCCATCCCCGAGGTGGTGCTCTGGCGGTAGTAGGTCACGTCGACCGGTCGTGGAGCTACTCGTATGACTGGCCACAGGCGGGTCAACAGTTAGGGGCTTTCGAAAGTACCCTCGGGAGGCTTCTGGAAGGCTGTCCGATCGGTGCAGCGATGGAGTACTTCGGTCAGAGGTACGCGGAGCTATCGTCGGATCTGAGTTCCGAGATCAAGGATGTCGAGGATGGCGCGACACCGGACTTCATGAGTCTGGCGGCTCAGTGGATCGCCAACAACGATGCGCGATCCTACGTGGTGCTGGGCGATCCGGCGGTCCGTCTCGCCGTTGGGACGCCGGCTAGCGTCGGCGCCTCGTCAAGCGCGGAGACCGAGGCCTGATGACCTATCTCGAAAGCGAGCTCTACGTCACCAGCCAGCGGCGGGCACGCCTGTCTTGCGAGGGGCGCGAGTATGACGAGACGGGACTGTCGCTCGACGGAGACCTTTGTCAGCGCCTGCTCGAGTTGGAAATCGACCAAGAGCCTGAGATATACGGCACCGAGCTCTTCGATGCAGTCTTCCCGACAGGGAGCCGGTTGCGCGAAGGGCTGCGTGACGCACTGGTGAGAGCCCGTGGTGGCGACCGGCGCCTGCGGCTACGAATCCATCTGGCGTCCAAGATGCCAGCCGATCTCCATGCACTGCGTTGGGAACTGCTCTACGATGCCGACAGCCGAACGGCGCTCGGCCGCTCGCCGGACACCGCCCTGTCCCGTTATAGCACCCTCCCACATGATCCCGGACGGCCGGTCTCAGGGCAGCCGCGGCTTCTAGCGGTGGTCGCGGCGCCGACCGATGTCGAGCGTTTTCAGATGGCGCCGATCGATCGGGCGCAGAGCCATGAGCGATTGGCGGCGTCCTTCGAAGCTCTCGGGTTCGACTTCGAGATTCTTGAGCCACCGGCGACCCTAGGTCGCGTGCGTGCGCGCTTGAGCTTGGGCAGCGCCCACGTTTTGCACATCCTAGGCCATGGGCTCGCTCGCCGCCGTCGAAGCTCTTGCTTGATGCTCGAGAACGACGACGGCACCGCGCGCTTTGTGGAGGAGTCTCTGCTCGCCGAGACGTTCCTCGGTGATCGCACCCTGCGACTGGTGACCCTGATCGCGTGCCACGGTGGCGCCCTGTCGTCCAATGACGCCTTCAGCGGCTTGGCCGCACGGCTTGTGGAACGCGGTCTGCCAGCGGTGATTGCCATGTCGCGTGCCGTCACTGTCGGCACGGCGAATCTCTTCACCGATCACCTTTATCGCAATTTGGCAGTTGCTGGGCGGGTCGATGTGGCGGTCAACGAGGCTCGGCAGCAGATCTATCTCAAAGATCCGGAGAGTCTCGGCTGGTCGAGCCCGATGCTTTTTATGCGTCTGCCCGGCGGACGCTTGTGGCAAGCGGACGTTGTAGAGTCGCCTCAGTCGGTTCCCATTGCTGAAGAACCTCGCCGTCCGAGCAGGTTGCGCTACGCCGTCTTAGTAATCCTCACTCTTATCCTGGGGCTGGCGGTTTGGCCTGCGTCAACTGTGGCGACGGATCTCGACCTGGTAGTCAAGAGCGTCAGCTTCAAGTTGGCGGAGAGACAACCGGTCGTCGACCGCTTTCGCCTCCGGGAGCTTGCGACCAGCTTTCTGGATGAGATCCGGTTGCCCCATTCTCTGGGGCATCAACCCAATCCGGTCCGGGGGAGTGATCTCCGCGGCGCTCTGGGCATGATCATGAGCGCAGATAGCCCTATTTCGATCATCACTTTGCAACAGATGATCGTCCCGGCAGGCCGGATCGTCGCTTTTGAGCACCTTGAAGAGAGCGTCTTTCGATTGTCGATCGATCCTGGCCTCGAGGGTGGTAGGTCCGAGGGTGCGTCGCAGCGCGAAGCCGACATCGAGATGTCGGTCGCCGTCACGGGCAGGGTGAGGCTCAAGATGCTTCATTCTAAGATGACGAGTTTTGGCGGTGACGCGCCGGAAACCATTGCCTTCAAGCCCTTGAATGGTAAGGCCGAGCTCGACGTCGTGTTCGCCGAGTTCGAGGGTGAGGAGTTTGCTCGCCCGCTCGCGATCTCCGGCCTGAGGCTGTTCGAAGTCGAAGAGAAGAGCGACGGCGATGGAAGCTTCTTGAGAGAGGTCTCGACCGTTCGCTCCGGCACGGCGGTCCTTGCATCCTCTGGCTTCCGCCATCAGCTCAGAGCCAACGAGGAGCTTCACTTCACCGGACTCGCCGGTGCGCTCTACAAAATCGAGCCGCAAGACGACGGCATCGCCCTGGGCTTTCGCGGCCAAGTCAAGGGGCTGGAGGCTCGCGTTCCTGACGGGGATCGACGGCGACCCATGGTCTTAGGACTCTGGATCGCCGACGGTACGAGACATGCTCTGCTCATCGCCCTCGCTCTACTCACAGGATTCCTGGCCATCGCCGTCAACGCCAGTTTGCGCCACCGTTCCGAGTGGCATGGGCGTCGTGCTTCTTGTTGACCCATCACTTGAACGAAGGAGTAGACATGGTTCCACGATTGATCTCTTGCACTCTGTTCGCTCTGCTCTTGGGAGCCGGCGCTGGGTCGGCTCAGGGTGGCGACGGGAAGCGCACGATCGGACTGGTGATCAGCGATCAAAGACGCGGCGATTTTGACGTCGAAGTCCTCAACACCGCAACCGATTCTCTTTTTAGAACGCAGCGCTTTCGAATCATGGAGCGAGAGCGGCTCGAGCGCATCATCGAAGAGAAGGGACTCCAGGAGTTCATCAGCGCCTTGACCAGCGGCGATTCCTCGGCGGGCATTGAAGAGCTTGAAGGCGTAGATCTCATCGGTCTCGTCAGCTACACCTTCGAGCGCTTGGCCACCGGGCACAACTATTTCATCAGCGTGCGCTTAGTGGCGGTCTCTACCGGCCAGATCGAGAACATCGTCAACAGCCGGCGCGACGGGCTCTATCCGTCATCGACGATGAAACAAGCCGGCATTTATCTCTTTCAAAACGCCCGCGAGGCTTATCCGCCGGAAGAGTACATTGTCGAGCTTCGAGGAAAGAGGGCTGTCGTCGGTATGGGTATGGGCCTGGGTTTAAAAAAAGGCGATGTACTCGAAGTGATTCGCCAGGGCAATACCATTCTTCATCCGGTGAGCGGCAAAGCCCTGCCCGGGCAAGAGATTGTCATCGGTACCCTGAAAGTGACGCGGGTCGGGCCTCAGATCTCCAGCTGCAAGGTTGCCAAGGCCAAGGAGCCTTTACAGGTTGGCCACCGGGTACGACTGAAAAGAAAAGGCCAGATCGGCTTCAGGATCTTCAATAGGATCAAGGATTGGGTCAATAAATTGCAATGAGAGAGGCGTCATGCTTGAAATCCGGAAGAAATTGGCGCTGATCACCGTGGTCGCGGTCGGTGGCGAGGCAGTGGCCCAAGGACCTGACGGCGACTCCCTATGCGATCCCGGGCTGACGGGCTCGTCGCAGAGCCCGATCGCCTATCGCTTACGTGGCGACCGCTGTGAGGGTCAATATGCCCTTCAGGTCAGCAGTACCCAGATCCGTTTGGCGTCGATGGTTGAGGCCTTCGATTACGATCCGGCCGACCCGTCGATCCTCAGAGTGGTCTGGCATCTTGGCGGCAGCCGTCAACATACTGTGCGATTGCGCGCCCAGAGCCTGCGCCCCAAGACCTATTACCGGATGGATACTGAGGTCCGAGCTGAGGAAGCCGTCTACGATTGGCCGTCGGACGTCCTTGCCGGCGTCGGCTTACTCGGTGAAGAGCTCGGCATCCTTGGCTGGACGACCTCCGACGATGGAGCGCAAAAAACCTATCTGCCACTGACGGTCTTTCAGGGTGAGAATCCGGGAGCCGAACGTGAGTATCAGATCGCTGTCGTCCCGGAACACCGCCTGCGCGATGTCTTCGTCACGCTGACGAAGATCGACGCAGGGGGCGAGCCGAGAACGCCGGTGTTTATCCAGCGACCGCTAGAGGCTGGCTACTATCCGGCAAAGCAGGCGACCTTATTCACCTTGGAGAAGCCACAGACAGGGGGGGATTACGAGGTCAGGATCGAGTGCACCGTCATGGGCGGCGGTTCGATCACGACATCTTTTCGTTTCTACCACGCCGGTGCGCCTGGCGGACCGAAGCGCGGCCATGCGGAGATGGATCGATGATGCGACTTTTGAAGTGCCTTTTGATGGCTTCCTACACTCAGTTGCTGCCAATCGTCGTCCCCTTGCTGATCGTGGGGCCGACGCCGGCACTCGGCGAGACCGGCCGGCGCGAGCTCGCGCTGCCGAGCGACAAGGCCAAGCGACTGATCGTCCGCATCACCGGTGATACCGTCGAAGGTTCGGGGGTCATCTTCGCGGTCGATGGGTCCAGCGTCTACGGATTTACCGCCAAGCACGTCCTCTTCAGAGGCAAAATCCTGACGGGTCTCATGGCGCGCTTCCGGGTAGAGACCTGGACCCAAGCGTTTCCTTTGCAAGGAGTGAGGTTTCATCACCAACGGGATCTGGCGGTCTTCGAAGTCGATGTCGCCAAGCTCGGGCTTTCGCCCCAGGCGATTGAGTTGGCCTTAGGCTTCGATCAACTGGGGGCAACGGGTGACCTCGATCCTGGCGACGAGATCTACACGATCGGTCACGCCATGGGTGGGGCCTGGATCGATAGCAAGGATCCCGGCCATTTCATCGGTCTGGAAACCGTCGCGTCTCAAGGAGATACCCTAAAGCTCGAGCATTTCTGCCCCCCCGGTCATTCAGGCGGTGGTGTCTTCGACGCCGACTGGCAACTGATCGGCATGATCTTCGACAATCAGGAGCCGTTCTGCCGCGCCTTCAGAATTGAGACCGTCCTTTCGGTTCTGAGCGATTGGAAGCTCGACGTCCAGTTGCGAGGAGTGGTCCGGGAGGAGGCGCCTCTGGTCATCGAGCGCAATATCACGGTGGCGGTGGTCGACTTCGACAATCGCAGCAGTAAGAGCTTGCCGGACATCGGTCCGGCGGCGTGCGACATCGTCACTTCATTTCTTTTCAACATGCCGGGGGTGACGGTGGTGACCCGCAACCGCCTGGATTCAATCCTTAGGGAACAGAACCTAAATCTCACTCAGCTCTCGACCCAGGGCATCTCGCGTCTCGGGCAGTTGGTCGACGCCAACGCTGTCGTCACCGGTTCGGTGACCGGTTACGACGTCGAGCGCAAGAAGCTCTCGCGCCACAATCTCCTGACAGATATCTACCGGATGTCGATCAACCTCCAAGTCATTGATGTCGATTCCGGAGTGATCAGGTTCTCGAAGGATTTCGATATCGAGCACAAGAAGACCTACACGGACGCAAGTGGTGCTCCGCTTAGCCCCCAGAGCCGCGAGACTGAGCTCCTTCACGAAGTGCTAACGAAACAAGCGAGCGAAGGCGTCCAGCAAGCTATGCTCCAGCTCATCGCCGGCCTGGGGACCGCCGGACGACTGATAGCAGTACCGATCCGCTCGACACCCGAAGGCGCTGATGTTGCCATTGGCGGTATCTACTACGGCACGACTCCCTTGACTCTCGACCTCTCTTTGGGGACTCACGAGATCGAGATCAAACTGCGGGGTTACGCGCCGTGGAGCTATCGCGTTCATGTCGAGCCGGGGCGCACCATCGACGCAGTACTGTCTCCCGGCAGAGCGGGCGGCTGAGGAAGACGGCCCGAACCGTCGATGGTTTCGCCAGAGATCAAGAAGCACGCTCTAGCTCGAGCAGCTTCTGCTTGCGTTCCCGACCCCAACGATAGCCGCCAGGGTCACCGTCCGCCCGAATCACCCGATGGCAAGGAATCGCGATCGCGACCCGATTGGCGGCGCAGGCTCCGGCGACGGCCCGCGTCGCCGTCGGCCGACCGATGCCTTGGGCGACCTGAGCGTAGGATCGGGTCTCGCCGTAAGGAATCGACCGTAGATAACGCCAGACGCGCAGCTGGAAAGCCGACGCCCGCACGTCGAACGGCAGGTCGAGATGGGGCTGGCGGCCATTCAAGTGCTCACGGAGCGCGGCGAGCCACAGCTCCAGTTGCTCGGATTGGCCGGGTGCGGTTTCTTCGATCGCGGCTTCTGGGTACTCCTGGCGCAGCAGCTTGACGAGATCGTCGTCAGATTCGCCGAACTGGACGAAGCACAGACCCCGATCGGTGGCGGCGACAATCAGGTGTCCCACCGGCGTGTCGGCGACGGCATAGGAGATGGCGACGCCCTGACCCCCGGCGCGATATTCGCTCGGCGTCATACCTAAGCGGGAGTTGACCTGTTCATAGACCCGGCTGGAGGAGGCGAAACCGGCGTCGTAGATCGCCGCGGTCACCGACTCGCCGTCGCGCAGCCCCTGCTTGAGTGCCTGGAATCGGCAAGCCTCGACGTATTGCCGCGGCGTGACGCCGACGATTTCGCGGAAGAGGTGACGCAACTGGGAAGGGCTGAGGTCAGCTTCCCGGGAAAGCACGTCGAGGGTCAGGGGATCCCCGGAGTCACTGTTGGCCTGAATGTACCGACACAGTTCGCGAACCTGAGCGACCCGCGGGTCTTCGGCGACCTCTAAAGGACGACACCGACGACAGGGGCGCAGCCCCTGCTTCTGAGCTTCCGTCGCGGTTTGAAAGAAACGCACGTTCTTGCGCAGGGGGCGGCGCGCCGCACAGGACGGTCGGCAGAAAATACCGGTGGTGGTCACGCCGAAGAAAAAGCGTCCGTCTTGATCTCGCTGACGATCGAGCACGGCTTGCCAGCAGCGTTCTTCATCCAACATGGCTCGCCTCCTGTGCAAAGGGCTGCGGTGGCAGCGACTGTCCCGGCATTGCCGGCGGACGGTAGGCCGACTCCGGGATCTCGGCCAGTCGGGACGGATGGACTTGATCCCCAAGGCCAAAGAACTGGCAGAAACTCATGATCAGCGGCCGCCATTTTATCGGATCGATGCGATGCTCATGCTTCGCCATGCGCAGACCCTGATCGACGTGCACCCGCAGCACTCGGGCCTCGAGAGCGATTAAATGACCACGACGCTGCGGGTCCTTCTCGGCCATCGGGTGGGCAGAGTCGAGCTCTGCCTCGAGCTGAACCGGACATTCCGCGACGCGAGGGGGGCTGACAAGGTCCGAGGTCTTGGGCGTCAGACCGGCGACGCCGAACTTATCCGCTTCATGAGCGTAGCCCATGGCCTGTTTGTGCGGCGGCACCGGATTCGAGCCGGTGAGGCGCGCCAGACGGTCGACAGCGGCGACCTGATCGACTGACGGCAGATTCAACACACATTCGCCGGTGCGCAGGATGTTCTGTGGGGTGTGAGACTGGGCGCCGAAGCCGAGAAGGCAGCTGTGTCCCAGCCACCAGGCGGACGACATCGGAGCCAGATTGGCGGAGCCGTCCTCGTTGGTCGAGCTGACCAGGACGACCGGTGTGCCGAAGTAGAGAATCGCGGGGTCGATGACGGTATGCATGATCACTCCTTGAGATCGGGTTCGAGAGTGAGAGATCGGGTTCGAGGGTTAGAACGTGTCGGTCGGCGGAATTCCGTGTGCCGAATAGATCGTAGGACGGCCTTCGGATCAGGGCTATCGGTTTCCGCCGGGCAAACTCGGTCCGCCCTCACCGACGTCGATTCGGTGTAACACTTCGCGTACACGAGTGCCCATATCTGCGGCCTGATCGGATTCCACCGATCAGGCTCTGAGGAGCTCACCATGAGACACGGCAAGCACAGCCCTACGCTGGTTGACAGATGCCGAGCGGGTTCGGGCTCGTGCGCGAGCATTGATGAACGCTTGGGCGCCGTTCATTTTGATCGGTGGCTGAATCCGGCCGACTCGGCACCCATCCGAGAATCGTCTGGCGCCGTAAGGGGAGTCGACGACCTTATCCTTTCCTAATCTCGACTCGAGGATTCATCGATGCAGACTCACTGTCTTGGCTCGTTACGATTGTTGTTCCTCTCGATGTTGGCCACCGTCTTCGTGGTGACCCCGGCGCTAGGCCAGCAGACCGACGCTCAATGTGTCTTGCAGTTTGACGCCACTTGGAGTCAGCAGACGCATCCCATCGATTTCCCGCAGGGGGCTCACTTTTCGGGCTTGATCGGCGGCAATCACAACGATGGCATCGTCTTCTGGCAGGGCGGCGATCTCGCGACTCCCGGCATCCAGTCGGTGGCGGAGACGGGTTCGACCACCGAATTTCGGCAAGAGGTCAACGCCGCGATCGGGAATGGTACCGCCGAGAGCGTCATTCAGGGCAACTCGATTCCCAACTCACCGGGCTCGACCCAGACCAGCTTCGACGTCAGCCTCGAATATCCGCAGATCACGGTGGTGACGATGATCGCCCCGAGCCCGGACTGGTTCATTGGCGTCCATAACCTGGACCTCTTCGAGCGCGGAACCTGGCGGCCGATGACGGTTGCCGAGCTGCTCCCTTATGACGCGGGCACGGACTCTGGCACGACGTTCACTTCGCCTAATCAGCCGACAATCCCGCCGGTGCCGATCTTCCAGATCACCGAGAATCCTTTTCCCGATGGGGTACCGCTCGGCACCTTTTCGATCGCCTGCGATAGCCCGTTGATTTTCACCGACGGCTTCGAGAGCGGTGATCTGAGCAGCTGGGATATGGCTCGGTAGCAGGCTAGGGTTCGGTCTCATCTGCGGCGCTGTCGGACTCGACAAAGCGCCGCAGACTCTCCTGAAAAGCCTCAAAGTTGAGGTCGGCAGCGAATCCGTTACCGCCGTCGGCTGCTGCGCCAACTTCTACCAGCCGCTCGGTCAGCGCGTCGATGCGCTCGTCGGTGGCGGGGTGGGTGCTCAGGAAACTCAGCTCGACGTCTCCGCCACCGGTCTCTTCGGCAAGGCGCGCGTGTTCAGCCTGGAGCTTCTCGAAGAACGCGATCATGCCTCGGGGATCGACGCCGGCGGCCAGCAAGTAATCGAAGCCGGTGTCGTCAGCTTCGAGCTCATGATCGCGGGAGAACTCCAGCGACAGCAGCTGCAGGCCGCCCTCGGCCAATACCGCGGCGAGCCCGCTCATGTCGCCAAAAATCAACTGGACGAGCACGTAGACCCCCAGCATGTCGACCATCTGGCGGAGCGAGTGGCGACGGGTGACGTGGGCGATTTCGTGGGCCAGTACGCCCAGAACTTCCTCAGCCGAGTCGGCCTCAAGTACCAGGCCGGAATGCAGCACCACGTTGCCGCCGGGAATGGCGAAGGCGTTGAGCGTCGGGTCCTGCGCCAGGTGAAAGTCGAACGCAAAACCGGCATCGGGGATCGCGCCGAGCAGGGGCGCTACGAGCTGATCCAGCTGCGCGTCGAGTTCTTCATCCTCGATCAGATGAGTTGACGCCTGGACTTGCTCGAAGACCACTGCGCCCAGATTCACCTCGGCGCTCGGTGGGATCCAGCCGACGATCATGCGGGCCAGCGGGCCCAGGGCCAAAAGCAGTCCGACGATCACGATCGCAATGAGCCCGAGGAGCGCCGGTCGACCCCATCGAGTTCGCCGATCGTGGCGGCGGAGTCCCCGAACCTGCTCGGCGAGACGTTCTTCGGAGGCGAAGGAGGGATGCTCGAAGACGGTGAGATCGGCGGTGTAGAGCGAGACGTCGGGGAAGTCAGGATGGGAGAAAAAAAGGAGGTGGTCATTCGCTCCCCCTAAACGCAGGTTGAGGTCTTGGACGGGCAGCTCGAACGTCCACTCAGACTCATTCTGGGAGTGGAAGCGGATCTGCGTGGTGCCGACTTGAATCGAGCCGGTACCTCGACCTCCAGGTAGGTCGGAATGAAAGATCTCGGCCTGGAAAGCTTGAGGGTTGGCAGCGAGAGCGCTCATAGCAGTCCATTCAACTAGGGGTGCGGGTGGCCGCGATCAGAAGAGAGAGCTCGACAATCGGCTCATGCCGAGTCGGGCTCGGCGGGCTGACCCTTCGAGATCGCCCTCGGACTATACTGTAGGGATTGGCTTGACCGATTCAGAGCGTGAAAATCGCATTGATTGTTGATGTCTCGGCTGAGCTTTTTTCGAAGCTGTCCAACCGGCAGGATTTTCTGGTGACAGGCCTCCACCATGGTGACTGGCGACGCGCCGACGCGATCTTTGATCAAGCGCTCGACGCGGCCCCCGAAGATCGGGCCGAACTGGTCAAACGACTGTGCGGTCACGAGCTGGATCTCCTGAGGCAGGTCGAAAAATTGCTCGAGGCCGATCGGCAGGCTAGCGACTTCCTTGAATCGCCAGCGACACTAGCTTACCGCTTGGGCAACCCGGAAGCGCTTCGACTCGGCCCCTATCGTCTGCTGCGACGGCTGGGTGAGGGTGGCATGGGGGAGGTTTTTCTGGCGGTTCGTGACGACGATCTTTACCATCGGAAGGTCGCGGTCAAACGTATCGCTCGTCACGCAGCACATCCCGAGCTCGAGCGCCGATTCGCCCGCGAGCGGCGAATGCTCGCCAATCTCGAACATGCCAATATCGCGCGTCTCTATGACGCCGGCTTCGATGACGGTGATCACCCTTATCTGGTGATGGAATATGTCGAAGGCCGCCCGATCGATCGCTACTGCGACGAAGAGCGCTGCGATATCGCCCAGCGACTCGAGCTTTTCCTCGATTTGTGCTCGGCGGTCCAACATGCCCATCGCGGCCTGCTGATCCATCGCGATCTCAAGCCCTCCAACGTCCTGGTGAGCGAGGACGGCAGTCCAAAGCTGCTCGACTTTGGTATCGCCAAGACGCTCAGTGAGAGCGAAGAGAGTCTGCGGACCCGGACCGGGGCACGCCTGCTGACCCCGAGTTACGCTAGCCCGGAGCAGATTCGCGGTGAGCCTATGACCACGGCCAGCGATATCTTCAGTCTCGGGGTGCTGCTCTATGAGCTGCTGGTCGCAGTCTCTCCGCATCAGTCGGGTGAGGTCGCCGCCGTCGAATGGGCGGTCTGCAACGTGACGCCAGCACGGCCGAGTCAGCGATTCGCGGCCTTGCCCGCGGATGAGCAGCGGGCGATTGCCGGTCGCCGCGGGTTGACAACTGCCGGCATGCTGCGCCGGTTGCGAGGCGACTTGGATCTGGTGGTGATGGCTGCCCTGCGTCCCGAGCCGGTTCGGCGCTACGGCTCAGTGCAGCAATTTGCCGACGATCTGTGTCGATTCCTCGAAGACCGGCCGATCACGGCGCGGCCCGATTCATGGCGGTACCGGAGTCGCAAGTGGGTGCACCGCCATCAGTTGGGCACCGCCTTCGCAGTGACTCTGGCAATCTCCGGACTCGCTTTCGTGATCGCCCAGGGGCATCAAAATCGGCGGCTTGCCCTTGAACGTGACAAGGCTTCACAGGCACTGGCGCTGCTGATCGAGACGTTCAAGAGCTCCGCCCCGGAAACCGCTGACGGGCGGACGATCACGGCCCGGCAGGTACTGGATGCGGCGGTCGGTCGTATCGATCGTGAGCTGACGGATCAGGCCGAGCTGCAGGCGACGATGCTCGATGCCGTCGGCCAGGTTTATACCAGCCTCGGGCTGCTCGACGACGCCGGCCCGCTGCTCCAGCGAGCCCTCGATCAGCGCCGTTCGCGGCTCGGTGCCGAAAGTCTCGACACGGTCGCCAGCGAGCAGCACCTGGGGGAACTCGAGCTGCTGGCCGGTCGAGTGGAGGCCGCCGAGCCCTTATTCCGTCACGCTCTCGAGGTCCGGCGGCGCGAGCTTCGGCCAGGAGCGCCCGAAATCGGTCAATCTTGGGTCGGCCTGGGCTCTGTACTCGCTCGCCGGGATGCCTCCGACCAGGCGGAGGAGGCTCTGCGCCAAGGCTTGGCCGTGTTTCGTGCTGCCCGGGAAGATCAAAGCCTTGCCGCTGCCGAGGCGCTGCTGGCACTCGCCGGATTGACCCTGCGGCGAGGGGATTATGAGGGGGCGGAGACGCTCTATCAGGAGGCGCTTGAGATCCAGCGATCGCGACTCGGCCCACGTCACGTCACCGTCGCTGGCACGCTCTCTGCGATAGCGGTGGTGCCGGCTGAGCAGGGGCGCCCCGGCGATGCCGAAGCGATCTTGCAGGAGGCGGTCTCGATCCAGCAAGAGAAGCTGCCGCCGGGCCATCCGAACCTGGTGGAGAGCTGGTTGCGGCTCGGCCGTTCGATCATTGAGCAAGGGCGGCCAGCGGAGGCGGAAGCGATCTACCGCCAGGCGCTCGACCAGGCTGACACCTACTCGAGCGAGCCAACCCTGCGCCTGGCCGATGGCTACAGCTATCTCGGCTCCGCCTTAATGCTGCAGTTTCGGTTCGACGAGGCGCGAGCGGCCCATGAGCGGGCTCTGCAATATCGCGAGCACCTGCTCGGTAGCCGCGCCCATGTCGAGGTGGGAGAGAGCCTATTTCATCTGGCGCGCCTGGATCTTCTAGCTGAGGACTACAAACAGGCGGAGGCTCGCTACCGGGAGTCCTATGACATCGTGCGGGGATTCTTAGGAGACGATCACCCCGACGTCGCCCACCCACTGGCCGCCTTGGGGGAGGCTATGGCACAGGCCGGCAAGCTGAAAGAGGGATGTCAAGCCCTGGAGGACGCCTTGGCGATCCGGCGGCACGGCTTGCCCGCCGAGCATTGGTGGATCCCGGTCAACGAGAGCCGCCTCGGGGGTTGTCGGCATCGCCAGGGCGAGATCGTCGTGGCCGAGGATTTGCTCAGTCGCAGCTACCGGGCCCTGGCCGAGCGTTTCGCGCCGACCGACAAGCGGGTGATGGACGCGCGGCGGCGGTTGGCTGACCACTACGCAGAGACCGATCGGCTCGCGGAAGCGAGTCGCCTGCGCCAGCTGCCTCCCCCCCTGTGAGCCTCACCATCACGGCTCGGCGGTGTTGCCTGCCAACTCGTGCCGCCGCTCGGCGCCTGCCGACGGCTAGGTCCTGCGACGTATCGCAACGCAAACAGGTCAGGAAGCTGAGACTGGCGAACAGGCGCCGGCTTCGATCAGGTGGGAAAGTAACCAGGCTTTGGCCTTGCGCCACTCCCTGCCGACCGTCGACAGCGAGATCTTCAACTCGTCGGCGATCTCTTCATGAGTCAGGCCGCCGAAGAATCGCAACTCGACGATCCGAGCCTTCTGGGTATCCCAACGTTCCAGATCGCGCAGAGCGTCATCGACCACTTCCAGATCGGCGTCGATTTCACCCTGTTCGGAATCGGCCAGGCTGAGGGTGATCCGGCAACGCCCGCCGCCTCGCTTGATGCGATTGCGGTGTCGGGCGTGCTCGACCAGCACGCGGCGCATCACCTGGGCCGCTAGACCGACGAAATGGGCACGACTGCTCCACTGGACCTTCGGGACCTCGATCAGCCGCAGGTAGGCTTCATGCAGTAGCCCGGTCGCTTGCAGAGTGTGGTCCTGACGTTCCCGGCGGAAGTAACCATCGGCCAATTCGTGGAGCTCGAGGTAGAGAGCCTCCAAAACCTGATCCCAGGCCGTAGGGTCGCCGTCGCTCCAGCGACGCAGCAGCGCGGTAATGTCGGCGTTGCCAGGGGTCATGATCTGCTGATCCGGAGCCCATCAAGCGGGCCCATGGAATCGTAGCATCGGTAGCCTCTCATCAGAGGCGGCCCTCGGTCACCATTCGCGGGATGCGTCGTTTCATCCGCTACCTGGGACCGAAGTCCTAAGAGCGGCGGTAGAATCGTCGGGGGTGCAGGCCTGAACTCCGATGCGCGTTTTCATCTCTTCGACCCCCGACGAGCTTGAGCTCTACCAGGCGGCGGCGTGTGACGTCGCCCACAACCTGGGCATGGAGCCAGTAGTGCGCGATCCGACGGCGGGTCGCGGGCGGGAACAGGTGGCGGCCTGTGCCCAGCAGGTGGCGTCAGCAGATCTGTTGTTGGCGATCGTCGGCTGGCGGCGCGGTCGGGTGCCGGCGCCGGAACTCGGCGGTGACGGACTGCATCCTTGGACGTTCTGGGAAGTGCGCAGCGCCTTCGAGCATCGCAAGCCGGTGCGGGTGTTGATGGCGGGGGAAAGTTGGCGGCCGGAGCTGCGGGAGGAGAATTCTCGCGGGTGGGCGGTGATGCAGGATTTGAGGGCCGAGCTGGCTCAGCTAGCCATGACGTTCGACGCCGAGGTCGGCATCAGTGAGGACTCCGGCGTGGGTGAGGTTTTTGTCGAACAGTTGCGGCAGCAGCTGAGCGCCGCGCAGCACGGCTTACCGGCACCGGACGTCTCGACCGCCGTCCTAGCGTTCGACACCGGCAGCGCGCCGCGGGACTCGGTACAGCCAGCGCGTCCCAAGCTGCGCGCCTGGCCAGCGCCAGACTGGCCGCAGCGCCCGTACCCACTGCTCCTGCCTTACGCCCATCCGGAGCTGATGGCAGGGCGTGAACGGGAGCTGGCTGAGTTGCGTCAACGGTTGCGTCGACGGGTGCCGATCCTCGGCTTGCATGCGACCTCCGGAGCGGGCAAAAGCTCGCTTCTATCGGCAGCTCTGGTGCCGACTTTGCGCGCCGAAGGGTATCCGGTGGCGTTCGATCGATCGCCGCATCAGCCGGGCTTGGCGCACCGTCTGCTCGATGACTTGCTCGAGGTCGACGGCGACCCGGGTTGGCTCGAGGCGGTCGCCTCTCCGGACCCTCGTGGCTTCATGGAACGATTGGGGGAGGTCATTGTTCTCGCCGGCGACGTGCCGATCCTCGTCCTCGACCAGTTCGAGGAGCTGTTCCGGGACGACCGGCAAGAGGCGCGAGCGAGGGTGGGCCTGCTGTTGGCTGCTTCCGTGCAGCATCCGTCCGGCTTACAGGATCTGCCGTGCCGCTGGCTGCTGGCGTACCGCCGAGAGTTTCATGGTCAGGTGTCTTCTTGGTTGCGGGATGTGCTGCGCGAAGCGAGGCAGATGGGCTTGCCCGGATCGGGTCGATTACCTCACGATCTCTCGGTTCTGGAGCGCTTTTGCGATTGGCCCCTGTCGGTATTCGGCGGCGGGCGCGATGGCTCCTGGGGCGATCCGGCGGCAGCGCCGGAGACTCGTTTACAAGCGGCCCAGCGAGCATTTACCGCTGCGATTGAAAAGCCGCTGACGGCCAGGACTTCCGAGGGCGGCAGGCGGTATCGATGGTGTTTCGCCGACGGTGGGGTAGAGCGCTTGGCTCGAGCCTTTGCCGAAGCGAGAATCTCTCGACCCGAAGCGCCGCTGGTCCCTGAGCTACAGGTGGTGTTAGGACATCTCTTCGAACAGGCAAGGGCCATCACGCCGCCCGGCGCTCCGTTCCCGGTCTGTATCGAAGTCCCGGAAGATCCTGGTGGACTGATCGATCAGGCTTTGGAGCAGCATCTCAGGCGAGCCCTCGACGCCGCCGACGCGGCCAGCGAGAGGAACGAGCCCGGATCTTCGCGGCGTTCCGGTCGCACTCGAGCGCTCCTGGCCTTGCATGAGCTGGCGGAAGTCGAAGGCCATCGTCTCGCCGGCCGGCCAGCGGTGGAGTTAGCGCGGGCGATCGGCGCCAGCGGCCACGAAGTCCTCGAGAGTATGGCGACGCCGGAGACTCGGCTGGTGGTCTTGGAACGACAGGATGGAGGATTCTGTTATTCGCTGTCGCACGACCGTATGGCCGAGGTGATCCTGCGGGCGGTGGCAGAGGAGGGGCGTTCTTTCGATCTGGCGGTCGATCGAGAGCTTCTGGCATTGCGTCGATTCGTCGTTCTGCGCAGTGAGCTCTATCGCTCCGGCGAAGTCGAGCAGGCGACCGCGGTGCCGCGCCGACACTTTCGGCGGATCACAGAGCATTCCGAGATCCTGCTCTGGGACGCGGAGCGGCGGCAATGGTGGGTGGCGTGTCAGAAACGTTGGCAACGGCAGCGGCATTGGGCATTGCTGCAGCGGGCGATGGTGGCGGTGGCGATCGCCTTGGTCGGCCTCGGAGCCTGGCGTTGGGTCGAGTCGAGCGAGCGTCGTCAAGCGCTCTTCGATCAGGTCGCTACCGGGGATCCGGAGGTGGCGTTCGCGACCCTCGATCAACTGGCTGAATCCGGCATCGGGGACGAAGAATTGTTGGCCACCTGGCGTCGGCGTGAGCAGCCCTTCGACGTTTTCGAGCTCGGGTTGGGGGGCGTCGACGCCGCGCGCCGAGGCGAAGTCGTCCTGCGCTTGGTGGAGCTGGCCGATACGTTTTGGGAGGCATCTCCCGAAGATCCGACCCTCCTCGCACCCCTGATGTGGGCGCTCGACTTTTTTGCGCCCCGGGACGGGCGCGGCCAGCGGCTACGAGATCGCATTCTCGAGCCACTCCGGCAACAGCGACCGCCGCCTCCGATCCCCGCCGCCGGAGATCCAGCCATTGCCGAGATCCCGGCTGGCAGCCTCCAGGTCGGGACTGGAGTCACGGAGCTCGCCGGCCAGAGCACCCCTCAGCGACCGGAGGACCGGATCCCGATCGAGGGACTTCGCATCCTGACCCATGAGGTCACCCAGGCGCAGTTCCGCCGCTTTGTGCCGGATCACGATCCGGGGCGCGCCGACGATCTGCCGGTGGTCAGCGTCAATTGGTATGAGGCTTATACCTACGCTGCCTGGTGGGGTGGGCGTTTGCCAACCGTGGCCGAGGCCGAATACACGGCGCAGGCCGGCTGTACCTTCGATTTTTGCCGACGCGATGGCAGCGAGGCGGTGATTTCAGAAGTCGCATGGTGGCTCGGAACGTCGGTCGATCCGCAAACTCAAGAGCCCGCCGCCCAGGCGGTGATGCAACTCGAGCCCAACCCCTGGGGATTGTTTGATGCCTATGGCAATGTCTGGGAGTGGACCGCCGACTGGGTTCCCTCGAACGTGGAGCAGCTCGGTGCCGCGGGGCCGACGCGCGGTGCGGCCGAGGTGCGCGAGCGATTCGGCGGCAGCGCCTGGGAACCGGAAGAGCAGATCTTGAGCGGCCCACGAGGGGCCAGCGAGGTGATGCTAGTGTCTCCGCAGATCGGCTTGCGGGTCGTTTTCCCTCGGCGGACTCATTCGGAGTCAGCTCCCGATCCAGGCTCTGGCAAGACCGGACGCAGCCCCTGACTGAGGTAGGCGAGGGAGGGGGCGAGTCCGAGCCGGCCGGCGAC